>CM077078.1:120981769-121239746 GCA_039513925.1 Platanthera zijinensis | reverse complement strand
AAACTATCATCTTCATTCACCAAGTCAAATAATTCAGAAATAATGACTGGAGTAAGAATATCCTGATTTCTAGAAATAGTTCCAACCATGGTTGATTCATCTGGATATGTTGAAGAGTAAACCCATTCTTTAATTTCAGTGGTTGGTAACTTGATTCTCTTTGACATAAACTTCCTCAGACCTTGAACTTCACAGATCTGCAGCATATCCTTGAATATCTGATCGCAATGGCTGAAGGAATCGAAATCGATGTCGAACCTTGCATCAAATTTCATTGATGATAGGATAGCCGCCAGAATCGCCATTAGAAACCTGCAAGGGAAAACACAAGATCAAGTGTAGGAGGGGAAATTGAAAAGTGCGGGATAAAGCACGACGATAAACCCTTAATATAGGTTTTTCGAAATGTGAAGAGTCGGGCTCTGTCCTACGATAAATAAAGAAAAACTTCGATCTCAGGTCGACGATCGATTTTTAATTAAATATTATTATCGGTCTCGGATTGAAGAGGGAAAATAGATCGTCGATCTTAGGTCGACGATTTATCTTCTGAAGTATAGGCATCGATCTCTGATCGACGATTTTTACTTCACAGAGCTGTTATCGATCTCAGGTCGACGATTTAGCTCAAGATCAGTTTGAAGATCGTCGATCTCCGTTCGACAATTTAGGAACAGATCCAAAACCTAAGACAAAAAAATTAAATTAATCCTTCCCATTGATAAATCCAAGCTAATTCAGGAAGAACAGGTGCTTCTTTTCATCCAGGGTTTGGTGAAAATGTCTGCTCTTTGAAAATTAGTGGAGATAAAATCAAGATTAATTTTCTTTTTGTCTACATTATCTCTAATGAAATGATATCTTATATATATATATATATATATATATATATATATATATATATGTTTTGTTCTAGAATGATGCACTGGATTATGTGTTATAGATATAGCACTTGTACTATCACAGAAAATGGTTGAATTATTTAGATTGAAACCATAATCTAAGAGTTGGTTTTGTATCCACAAAATCTGTGAACAACAACTGTCAGCAGCCATATATTTAGCTTCAGCAGTTGATGTTGATACAGAAGTTTGCTTCTTGCAAAACCAGGACACAAGTCTATCACCCAGGAACTGGCAAGTTCCTGAAGTGCTCTTTCTGTCCATTCTACATCCAACATAGTCAGCATTTGAAAATCCAGTCAACTCAAACTTTGACTTTGTTGGATACCAAAGTCCTAGATTAGGACAACCCTTTATATATCTTAAAATCCTTTTTATAAAAATAAGATGAGATTCTTTAGGGTTCACCTGGAACCTAGCACATAAACATGTAGCAAACATGATATCTGGTCTGCTTTCTATTAGATATAGTAGGGATCCAACAATGGTCCTATACCTGGTCTGATCAACAGGTTTTCCATGTTCATCAGAGTCTAATACAACATTGGCAGTCATGGGAGTCTTCATAGAGGAGGCATCAGCCATCCCAAACTTCTGAATAAGCTCATTAACATATTTAGATTGGGAGATGAAGATTCCATTAGGAGATTGTTTCACTTGGAGACCAAGGAAATAAGATAGCTCTCCCATGCTACTCATCTCAACTTTGGAATGCATTAGATCAGAAAATCTTTTGCACAAATTGGGATCAGTAGAACCAAATATAATGTCATCTACATATATTTGTACTACTAAAAATTTATCATGATACAATTTTGTAAAAAGAGTTCTATCTACCATGCCTCTAGACAAACCATGCTCTAAAAGAAAGATGGTTAAGGTCTCATACCAAGCTCTTGGAGCTTTCTTTAAACCATAGAGAGCCTTATGTAGTTTGAAAACAAAGGAGGGATGAGTTGGAGAAACAAAACCTGGAGGTTGTTCAACATAGACCTCTTCTTTAAGTTCTCCATTTAAGAATGCACTCTTGACATCCATTTGGTAGATCTTGAACTTCTTGAATGCAGCATAAGCAAGAAATATCCTTATAGCTTCTTGCCTGGCAATAGGGGAAAATGTTTGATCATAGTCAATGCCTTCCTCTTGCCTATATCCTTGAGCAACAAGCCTAGCCTTGTTCCTCACAATCACACCTTAGGCATCAAGCTTATTCCTGAAAACCCACTTAGTTCAAATTACTGGATAGCCTTTAGGCATTGGAACCAAGTCCCAAAATCTACATCTCTCAAATTGATTTAGTTCTTCTTGTATTGCAATGATACAATGGGGATCTTGCTCAACATCAGTTATGGATTGAGGCTCAATTTGAGAGAGGAAACAGGCATGCATCACATCATGGTTGAGTTGATGTCTTGTCTGTACACCTACTTACATGTCTCCAATTACTTGGGATCTAGGGTGATCCCTAAGTGTGACAAAATCAGATGGTGGAGTTGGTTCAGCAACATCAATTAGAGTGAATTCTTCTTGTGGAATTACTTCTGCTGTTGGGGGAAGTTTAGCTGCTTCCATAGTTTCTTCTTCACTGTCTTCATTAGCTTGTGGAGAGGGATGTGATACAACCTTTGGGGTAAGTTTTAAGTCATCCAATTTCTCACACAAGTGAGGTACCTGCAAAGAGTTATTGGTAGAAATCTCTTTCTCCTTATAAAACATGTTAGCTTCATCAAATGAAACATGCATAGATTCTTCGATTTTTAATGTAGATTTATTAAACACCCTATAAGCTTTGCTGACTTGGAAATATCCTAGAAAGATTCCCACTGCAGCCTTTTCTTCAAATTTTCTAGTGTATTTCTTGTCATTATTGTGAATATAACATATGCAACCAAATATTTTAAAATAGGTGATTATAGGTTTCATCCTTTTTAGTAATTCATAGTGAGTCTTATGCTTAAGTTTATGTATCAAATTTCTATTCAGGACATAGTTTGTTGTGCTCACTGCCTCTGCCCAATAGGATAGAGACATGTAAGCATCTGCAAGTAATGTACCTGTAGCTTCAAAGAGTGTTCTATTTTTTCCTTTCAGCTACCCCATTTTGTTGAGGAGTTTTAGGAGCTAAGAAACAGTGCATGCTACCTTCCTTCTCACAGAACTCATGCATAAGAAGAGATTCAAACTCAGTGCCATGATCACTTCTGATCAATACAACTTGAGTAGAGTACTCAATCTGTATGGTCTTGATAAATCTGTAAGAACCTTAAAGGTATCTGACTTAGATCTCAGAAAGAACACCCAGGTGAATCTAGAGAAGTCATCTACAACTACTAGAGTATAAGATTTCCCCCTAAGCTTTGCACATCAATATGACCAAAAAGGTCCCTGTATAGCAGGTACAAGATCCTAGGTGAATCACTCTTATTAATTGACTTAAAATTAGATTTAGTGTGCTTGTCTAATTGACAAGCCCTGTATAGGCCTTCCTTCTTGCAGGAACCAAAAGGTAAGCCTCTAACAAGGTTGTATTTAGATAGCCTAACAATGTTTTTCAGATTAACATGACCTAGTCTCTTATGCCATAAAATACTTTGATTATTAACTATATTAAGCAGGCATATGTCAGAAGATGCAGATTGAAAATTTACTAAGTAAATGTTTCCTTGTCTATTGCCAATTAAAACATGTTTGTTTTCTTTAGATGAAATAATACAAGAGCTAGAGTTAAAAGTTACCTGATAACCTTCATCACAAAGTTGACTTATTGAGATGAGGTTATGCTTCAAACCACTTACATAAGCAACCTTCTTGAAAGTCACTGCTCCAATCTTGACTTTACGATAGCCTTTGGTCTGGCCATAGTTTGAATCACCAAAGATAACCTTTGGTCCTAGCTTGGACTTCTAATCACTTAAGTTGTCCTTGCTTCCTGTCATATGCTTGGAGCAACCACTGTCCAGATACTATTGTTGATTAAATGCTGGAAAGCTCTTTACCTACAAGGATGATAGTTAGTTGTTCTTGACCCAGGTAACCTTGGGTCCTTGTTGATTTACATAACTGTAACTGGAAATGTAAGAACATTCAGGTTGATTTTTGTAACCTTTGGAATGATATCTTCTTGGTGGTATTATCCATTGATTAAAAGGATTAATGTTGCTAAATGAATATCTTCATTCTTCGAGCAGAGATCGAAGATCTCATCCAACATTATCGAGCTCAGGTCGACGATCCAACCAAAAATCGTCGATCTCTGGTCGACGAATCATACTGGTATCATCGATCGTAGATCAAAAAATGATTATTAATGAAAATTGCATTCAGAGATCGTCATTCTGTGGTCGGCGATCTGTTCATATATCGTCGATCTGAGCTCGACGATAACTGTTGAACATTGTTACTTTTATTATTCTTCTGGTTTTTAAGTTTGTTCTTAGTTTCAATTTGTTCAAGAAATTCATTAACCTTATTAACATGTTCAGTGTTTTTCTTTCCTTTATCAGAAACAAAATTTACAGGTTTAGAAAGATGATTCTTTTGGATTAGGGTTGGTTCACTGGATGAAGCTCATAATCCTAGTTTGCAGTTATTAGTTCTAGCATTTAATGTGCTGGCTATTTCTAGTAATTTTAAACTTCTGTCATTTAATGATTATTCTAATATCTTAGTTTTGCTAAGCTCAGATTTCAGAAAGATAATTTGTTCATTTGCAGAATTTAGTTCATTAGATAGATTAGCATTTTCAGAAGTGATTTTATCTTGATCATTTAATTTTTCTTTGAGAAGTTTGAATTCCTTCTCAGAGCTTATCAAATCTAAGCATAAGTTTTTAAATTCAAGTTTAAATTCATCAGATTCAAAATCATAAGATGCTAATACCTAATATTCAGCTGACAAGTTTTTTTCATTATCAGATTCATTTTTATCTGATCTGCTACTGCTGTCATCAATTTCTATTAGGCAAACTTCCTTTGCCTTTGCCTCCTCTTCTTCTTCACTGGAGCTGGAAGATGTGGATTCATCTTCTGTATCATTCCATGTGTCAGCCACAAATCCTTTGTCCTTCTTTTTGTGCTTGCTGGAAGAGGGCTTGTTGTAATGCTTGCTTCTAGATTCCTTCTCTCTTCTTCTTTCCTTCTTTTGATTTTCAGGACATTCAGACATGAAGTGTCCTTGTTTCCTGTATTCAAAACACACTACTTCTTTAGTGAGGGTTTTGTCATACTTGGGCTTGCTGTCATTTCTGGATGACTTCCTCCTGAAGTCCTTCCTTGCCATTTTAAAGAATCTCTTGGCAAAGAGACTCATTAGCTCTTCATTGACTATTGGAGCTTCAGTCTCTTCAGTAGCCTTGAATGCAATGGATTGCTCTTTCCTTGCTGGAGGAGGATTCCTTTGTTCTATAGCTTCTCTTGACTTGATTAACTGCTAATAAGATTTGAGCTTTCCTAGGAGAGATTCAGTTGAAATCTCATTCAAGCTTCTGGCCTCTTTGATTGGCAAGATCCTGGTGTCTCATGAGCTTGGGAAGAACATTAGGATCTTGTCATTTACCTCTGTGAGAGAGATGTCTTTATCCAATGTCTTCAGCTCACTGATGATGGAGCTTAGTCTGTTGTACATGTCACCAACAGATTCAACTTCATCTTTCTTGAAATTCTCATATTGTGAGATGAGAGTTGATCTTCTATATTTTCTCTCATCTACTGAGCCAATAACAATCTGGTTGAGTGAATCCCAGATTGCTTTTGTATAAGTGCACTCAGCCACCTTCTGAAAGATGTCATCTGACATAGTTTGAGACAATATGTTCATGGCTTTGGCATCTACAATCTTAGCTTTATTCTGAGCATCTGTCAAGCCAGGGGGTGGGACAGCACTCAGATCTGATGATGTGGAGGGAGTTGAAGATCCTGGAGATGGTGGTCCTGTAAAGATAGAATTGAAAATATCTTCATCAATAGAGTTCATGTATAACTTGATTCATTCCTTCCATATAGTGAACTTTGACAAGTTACACACTGGAGGTCTGGTACTAGTGTATTCCTTGTTTTGTGCCATGGTATTAGATAAATAAAAAACACAAAAATAATTATTCAGAGCTTATCTGGAGGTCTTGGTTGGTTCAGGTGTTAGCCTGTATAAGAATAGCCAACATCCCTCTGATACCAATTGAAAGAAAAAGGAGTGATAAACTCTGAATAACTCTATGGGTGGGAATAGATTTATAAAAAATCTTTTTACAGAAAAGATAAAGACAAATAATCTAAGCTAATCTTAACCACAGCACAAGCCCACAAGAACACAAAGAACACAACCAGACAACACAAGAATTTTATAGTGGTTCCCTAACTGGGTACATCCAATCTTCTACCACCCTTGGTAGGAATCCACTGCAGGTTTTGATCAGGTGACTGCCACCAATGAGCTTTTGATCAGGTGCCCAAAAACCAACCAAAGTCTTTTGGAAGGAGACTTGTGAACCAGAATAATTTTGAAGGGAATTAAAACCCTGTACAGAGGTGGGGATGAGAGAGTGATGAAAGTCTTCTTTTCTCAAAATAATGAGAAGACTGTGGATTCAGAGATGTTGTCAAAGCTCCCCTGAGATGTAGAAGGGTTCAGGCTGGGAAGCTTTGCATAGGGTGAGTAGGTCTTCAACTGAGAGACTTGGTCCAGGAGATTTAGACAGATGGTGTTGGAATGTCTTAGCAAGGTCCTGGAAGAGAAGAATAAGAAGACTCTTGATTTGTAAAAGTTGTTCTTCTTGCTTTTTCTTTAGATCACTGGCAGAATGAGAAAACTGATGAAGATCTGCTTCAGAATATTTTTAGGATGTTAGCAGGAACAATTTTCTGTCTTTCTTTTTATGTGTCTCTTTCTATCATGGAATCGACAGCCTTCTTCTTTTTGTAGGATAAAAAAATTCCTGACTTGAATTTAAAAAACATTCCTTTAATTATTCTGCAAGAATCGAGGAGAGACAACGGCTATAATATCTGCAATAAATGATTTCCTCAACTGTCTTTGGCAAATAAGACAATATAATAACTCTATGAAAACCTTTAGTTAATGCTGCAATAGAAACGGCTATCATCCTTGATAACATCAGCATTAATTACAAGATATTTGATTCCATAAATAGCCTTGACAAAATAAGAATGAAATCTTCAAGACAGCTGGGCAATAAGGTAGTCGAACACAAATAAATAATAGCAGAGCTGAGATAGAAGATCGTCGAGCTGAGACTGGAAATCGTCGATCTGAGTTCTGAGATCGTCGAGCTCAGCTCAGAGATTTTACCTCTGCGATCATCGATCGGAGATTGACGATCTTCGAGCCGAGTTCGACGAAAGTCAAACTGATATCAGATCCACAGATTACTTCTGAGTCTTGGTCTTTGAAATGAAGTCAAATGCTGGTCTTTATGAGGTCTGCTCTACTAAGACTAACTTAGACCTAGACTTTTACCCTGGCTATACAAGTGGGTCAAACAACCTAGGAGTGAACCTAGCCAAAATCAAACATGGGGTTTCAACAATGATGTTTTTCATGTCTCTTCATTGAGGCGTGCACTATTATGACTGAAGCATGCTATTCAGGAAGTCCTAGGACCGATAGAAACCAATTGATGGGTATCCCTCAAGCCGGTATGGATTATGGATACCAAGAAAAAGGTCTTACGATAAAAGAGAGTTCCCCTTGTCTGAGTGCAGTGGGACAAATGCGGGACCGAGGAGTCTACTTGGGAACCCGAGGACCATATGCGAGAACTTTACCCCGGCCTCTTTACGCTAGGTAACACATAACAAATTTATATCTTTTATTTATAGTGTAATTTCTTTACTTTCAGAAATGCTACGACCCAATCGAATTTTTGAGGACGAAAATTTTGTTAGACTTTTTGGATTTGTAACATCCCAATTTCAATCTTCTAGACCCCCTTCGTGTTATTCGACCCATTAGGAGTTTTTGTGGGCTGGGTTGGCACCCAAATAGTAGGTTAATGATCTATTGGGTATTATTGGCCCAATAAGTCACTTTCTCCACCTTCAGGGTCACACGAGCTTTTTCCGACCTAGGCAAACATCGGACCTGTATAGTTGTGTAAATTAACTCACTAGGTCTTTGTAAGCCCAATAAACACATGAATAGTACACCAATACTCTAAACAAGTCAAATTGGTCTACTACGACATACACTCGTCACGCTGATCAACCTAAACTTACGTAAACTGGAGATTGTTGTAATTAGTCTAAACGCACACCAAGCCACCCGACCCAATTAGCTCATCGACGCAACATGCACTTAAGCCAGCAACACATGTTAATATAGTCATTAGGCCACATATCTAAAAGGATGACCTCAAAGTTAATTAAAATATTTAGATAAATTATTTACTTAAATAATTGTTTAATTAAATAATTAAGGAGAAATAGTAAAAAATAGCAAAACATATGCGAAAAATCCCAAATTTTTACCAAGGCACCCTAAAAATAGTAAGATTGATTTTATGAATTAAAATAAATTATTTAATTTAAATTTATTTTATTTTATTTTAATCATACTAGACACATAAATAATATTAAATAAAATATAAAAATTAGTCCAAAAATTATGAAATAAATTTTTAAGCTTCCTGAAAGTACTAGAAGTCTGTGTTTAAAATTTGAATTCAAAATATTTCGTATTTAATTATTTATTATATTTTTGGTGCCCAAATAGGTAAATAACCCCCTCCCCTAAAATCAATTCTCTTCATCACCATGATGAGGGCCAGCTAGGGAAATTTATTTCCTACCTTTTAAGCCTAGGAGGGAGGTTTGGATGGCAGCAATCAAGGGGGAGACATTTCTCCCCAAGGAAAGGGAATTATTCCCTTACTAAAAGGACTAAACTCACCCCACCCATATATGAACCCCAAGTGAGGGGGATATCATTTTCCCTACCCCCTTACACCCCCCAACCAGCAAGAACTGAAGCCCCGATGACATACCGATGAGCCTTCTTCCTCAACTCTGACGATCTCCACCACCCATGGCCACCGTCGATCCCCTCACCTAAATGGCACGCATGTAAGTTCTTACGACTCCTCTCTGCCCTAGATCTTTTCTCTTTGATCCCTGGCGTCTCTGATCACCGGTGACGTTGATCCCGGCCTTGGATAGCTTCAAACCACCTACACTAACCTCCGCCATCATCGCAGGTTTTGTCCTTGCATGGGGCGTGTGAAGGGGAGAGAGGGACTCCACGACCCTCACTCTTGGCCCATGAGGCAGAGGAGATCGTTGGAATCTTCTCCGACGGCCTCCTCCATCCTAAAAAAAATATAACAAAAAAATGCAATAATAACGATTTCCGGCCATCGCCGGCGGCGGCCGGCCGCCGGCACCCACCCTCACCGGAGCCCCCTCCCCGGGCGCTCCCACTAGGAGTGTTGGCCGGAGATAACTCCCCACCGGTGGTGGTGGGGAGGCCCCGCAAGGGTCCAGGTCAGGTGGCCGGCATACACCCTGGACCTGGAGCTTTCCGCATCAGTTTTTCGGCCGCCGGAGGCGGCAACAGGCCGCCGACCGACGCCCTGCTTGAGAGCCCTTCTCGGACAAAGCCACTAGGGGTGGTGAGCGGAGCAACGACGGCTCCGGCCGGCTAGGGATTAGCCCGCAAGGGCCGGACCTACGGTGCTGTACAACAACCATTAGATCCGGCCAGCCATCACAGGCCGTCTGATTACCTCGGAAGGCCCAAATAAATTTTTGGCTCAAGGCCCGACCCGGTGCAGCTCCACTGCACAACTTGTTGTTTGTCGCTATTGAAGTCGTCGATCTGCCCCAAGATCCGTGCGCAGAATATTTATTTTCCTTGGGCTGAAGTTTGGCTTCTTTTCGAAATTTGTATCATTCTTAAAATGGAATTTTAAATAAGTTAGTCATAATTGGAAAATTTTTGTGAGAGCAGATATTGTATAAAATGTTATGGTCTATAACTTTGATGTTAAAATTTTTCTGATTGGAAATCTCTAACTAATTTAATTTTGAGCCCGAAAAGTATATTTAACCGTTTTGGAAACCAAGAATATTATCTATCCCTAAAATAAGTATTTTTGGCAAAGTTTAACCACTGTTTTGGAGGTTTTAGAGGCCAAATCAAGAAAATTCATGTTAGACACACTTTTATAGAATGATGTTTTTTATACAATTTCTATGTTTTAAGTTTTCTGAAATAGTGGCTCTATGTCAATTTAAATTAGCCTCAAAGGTACTAAAATAAATTTGTAATTGTTGTTTACTGTGCAATAAATATTTTTGGAAAACTTTAACCACTCTTTTGGAGGCCTTCAAAGCAAAATCAGAAAATGCATGTTAGACATACTTTTATAGAATGATGTTTTCTCTACAATTTTTTAGTTTTAAGTTTTCTGAAACAGTTGCTCTAAGTTAATTAAAATTAGCCTCGAGCATAGCAAAATAAATTGTACCAGCTGTTTATTTGTAAAGTAAATATTTTTGGCAAACTTCAACCACTTTTTTGGAGACCTTAGTGGTCAAATTAAAAAATGCATGTTAGAGACACTTCTGTAGAATAATGTTTTTACTACAACTTTCATGTTTTGACCGTGATAATCAGGGGGCTGTAGATAAATTTAAAATAACACCAAACATAGTAAAATAAAGTTGTAACTGTTGTCTACTTGTGCAATAAATATTTTTTTTGGCAAACTTTAACCACTGTTTTGGAGGTTTTAGAGGCCAAATCAGATGATGCATGTTAGAGACACTTTTGTATACTAATGTTATATCTACAACTTTCAAGTTTTAATATTCCTAATTTGAATTTTTTAAGTAAAATTAAAATTGGCTTGAACATACCTACTAAGTTAAAATTTTTGTGAAAGCATAGTACATAAAATCCTGGTTGATGTCATTCCTAGCTTAACCATATGATAAACCTCGAGTTTCTAGTCGATCCGTGAACACTTATTAACTATAAGAGTACTAGCATGTTGTCATGTCATTCATTACTAATGCATGGGAATATGGGAGGGTGCATGGAAACCGATGTGTCGGGTTCATTGGCTTCCCCTATTATACCCTACGGGAGATGTTCTGACGACAAACTCTACGATTGTTAGGTGGTGAAGAGGACCAGGGTCTATCTACCCTTTCCACATAGGTATGTCTCACACCTGTTTGGTTACGTGTCGAGAGGGTTGATCTTCGCATGAGTGAGGATGTATTCCCACTGAGACTACCTAGTCTGCATAGAGGTATGAAGACCTAGGGAGTTTGGGTGTATCCATAACCTATAAGTGGGAGCGACCGACCTACTGTCACTGTTTGGCCACAGCTGGTGAGGCCTGAGAAGTGAGCTCCTTCTCTTAACAGGTCACTATGTCAACATAAGGGAAAGTGATCGTGACACATCATATGAGTGATAGAGAGATTAAGCATGCATACACAACATATCATATATACATATATACTCATGTGCGTTGCCTGTACTCACATCTTGGTCTGGCATCGTATAACTATCGACATGTTGAATTATATAATGAAGGGAAATTTTATAAAGTTTAGAATGTCATGCTTATTTAATTTTGATGCTACTGCTTCTCTCATTGATGCTCACACACTTATATTATTAGGAAACTAGATCAATCAATTATTGATGTCTCTGCTCCTCCTACTTATTACTGGTTACTGGTACATATATACTGCTTCGACTATTGTGCTAACTCTTCTGGCAGGTTTCCTTCCTGGTACCCACTAGGGGCTGGGGAGGAGCGTGAGATTTACTTGGTCATGATGTGGCTAACGTACTTTTGTACGTATCATTTTAGGACCCAATGCGCCTACCGATGGAGCAGGAGCGGATGGAGGAGCATAGACATGCACCTATTAGAGAGGATTTCCCTGAGCCCACTCGAAAGATTTATGAGGACGATAGGGTACTACTTTAAGGAGATGAGAGGATGAGAGCTTTTATCTTCTCATTGTTAGACCTTTTGCTTTGGTTATTGTATGACTTAGACATTATTACTGTTGGATATGTACCTATTCGTGGGTTTTTTATTCATGATTTTTATTTTCCTTTCATGTTGTGATACCTGTAATGAATTGCTTCAGCATAAATAAATCTTTTTAATATCTGTAAATGTTTTATTATGATGCATAGCCTCACAGGGCGAATGTTCCTCCAATTGGGTCTTGGGTCACGTAAGAGGGTAACACCTCTTCGGACACACGAACCTTTTGTGGGGATGCTCTCCCTAGGCATAAGGATTCCCTATGGTTTTTGAAAGGGAGTCCTTACACTAAGGACCCATTGGGGGCAATCAAAATGTCCTAGTTGACCAAGTCCACCCAAACCCTAATTAGGTCAAACTAAGCTCACACATGGTCAATTGACCTCGGCTTAGCCAAAGGGACCCACCTAGACCTTCCTAAGCCCTAAGGGAGGCCAATGAGTCACCAAGGACTCATTGGGGTTGTAACACCCTCATCCGTCGTATAGAATATAGCAAAAGGTCCAGCTGGAACCCGACGCCATATACCACGGACAGTCGGAAGAGTTACATAAGAATATCAAAAATCAACTACAACTACTCGCCCTAACTCAGAGCATTCTAGCGGAAGCTTTTAAACAGTTTGAAAAAACCCATAATTGAATAACAACTATAATGAATGTCCACTTAATACCATAGGAATGAAATAACAAATACACTGAAAGTACTTGGCCTTATGGCCTTACAAGAGTTCACTTAATAAAGCAATATTTTACATACATCGTCTCGCAGGCTGGCCACACATAACAAAAGTAAAACAACAATTCGCTTTGGCCTTCGAGGGCCAGCTCAACAGCATGGGCTTCAACCCGCTATTTTGTACCTTGCTCCACAGCACCTGCAAGCAACATTCCACCGCACGGTGGCAAACAAAGCAACGGTCAGCTAAAGCTGACCAAATTATAACGACCCCGCCCCTTACTCGGTACGGCGGTGCTCCTTCCCTGCATTTCATTAGCCCAGCTAAACAACAAAGTGCAAACATACTTTGCCACAGGTGTAGGCTCGCACGGCCAAACACCTCGTGCACTCAGGGCACATTTTTGGTGAATCTGGTTAATTCTGTGGCTTCACCACCATCCCCGAGATGGCAACATCGTGAGCATTTTAGTCTTTTTGACAACCGTCTAAGACTCCCGACTATGTCAACGGCCAGTTCCACTTTTGGGCCTCTAGCACCAAAACGCATAGCCCAGGTCTGCTTCCACTTGCCCGTTGCTCACCCCGCCTAGTCACTTTAAGACGTACGCGCGGGCCAAGCTTCTCCTGGATCCTAATACATTCTCAATCATCACATAACCCAGTTATGTACAAGGCTGGCTCCCCGGCCGCCAAGTTAGCAGAACTATATTTCCGCTCAGTTTTCCGGGTGCGTCTTGGAGTTAATCCTCAAGGATCCCTGCTGCAATCTACCGTGTAGAAACCTAAAAAACACATAGCACGGAGTCTTCTCCGGCAATCCATACAATATGAAACATCACCGATCCAGACCAATACGTCCGGGTAGGCTTCACACACAATGCTTATGTTCGTACTTCGATTCTGGACTCTATATGCAACACAAGGGGGACTATTCACATCTACCCCAAGGAACACCGCACACTCACCGCACACTCGTGGTAGCGGGTTTCCTATGCAGAAAGAAAGAGAGCTTCACATGCTCAAGTAGACAATCGTTACCCTTGAAGTTCTCTTTTGCGCCATGGAAATCTATCCAAATGGAAAGCTTCGCAAGGGAATTTCCTCCGTGGATCCGGTCTCGGTTCTCGACTCGGTGCTCCGATGCTCCGCCGGCGGCTAGATTCCTCCTCTTTCTTCCTCAACTGGTCTCTCCTCTCTCTAACTCCTTAGAAAGAGAATGCTTAAGAGATAATGCGGAATTAATCCTCTATTGCTGGCTTTATTAAAGCAGGAACACATCTGGGCCGTCAGATCTTGTTTAAAGAAAACAAACGGCTCGGATTCGCCTGAAATCTCTCAATCTTGGGCTGAACACGACCTTGCACACGGTCGTGTTCCAGGACGTGTGCCCCTATCTAGGCACGATCGTCGAGAACATAAAAAGACACGGGTTGAGACACGCCCGTGTCTCAACCTGACACGCCCGTGTCGGGTCCCGACACGCCCGTGACCTTGGGTCGTGTCATAGATAACCGACATGCCAACCGTCACGTCGCTTGGTGGACACGGGTGGTGACACGGGTATGGACACGCCCGTGTCATGCTTGACACGGCCATATCATTACTATTCATAGCCGTGTTTTCTGATGTGTCCTTTACTGGACATAGCCGACCAACACAGAGAAAGACACAACCTTGGACAAGCCCGTGTCCCAGACCGTGTTCCCCTATATAGGCACCAAAAATTCCTTAGGACTCGACCAGTTCGATTATAATTTTCGGGGCGTTACAAATCTCCCCCCCCCCCTAAAAGAATTTCGTCCCGAAATTATGTAAAGGTACACAAAACTTAAATGTTACCTGAGTGGAATAACTCGAGGTATTCCTCTAACATAGTCTTCTCTCACTCCCATGAAAGCTCCTCACGTCCGCAGTTATCCCAACAGACTTTAACCATTCAGATTTCCTTATTGCGGAGTCGTTTGAATTCAAAATCTTCAATGCGTACTGGCTTGACCTTTGTCGTCAATCCGTTATCAACTGGCACTTGATCGACTGCAATGACCTGCGAAGGCTCTTGCACTGCCTTCCGCAACACCGATATGTGAAACACATCATGTAGCCCACTCAATTCCACTAACAGATTTAGTCGATACTTTGCTTCGCCAACTCGCTCCAGGATCTCAAATGGTCCAAGCTAGGTATCTCGGATTAAGCTTATTCAAGCGTCGAACCCGCGAGACACCCTTGAATGGCTTGATTTTCAAATACACCCAGTCGCCAACACCGAACTCCACGTCCCTATGCTTGGCGTTATAGTATTTTGTCTGCCTATCCTGAGCGATCTCCAACCGTTCCTGAATTGTACGTATCATTGAAGTGGCATCTTCCACCACTTGACTTTTGTATAACTTAGACTCGCCTGTCTCCAACCAAGACAACGGCGTGCGACACTTTCTCCCATACAAGGCCTTGAAAGGCGCCATTCCAATAATCGCTTGATAGCTGTTGTTATATGAAAACTCCACCATGTACAGGTGGTCTTCCCACTACTTTCTGAAATCCAAGACGCACATGCGGATCATGTCCTCCATCGTCATGTTGACCCTCTCGGTCTGACCATCCATCTGCGGATGAAAGGCTGTGCTGAAACTCAGCCTAGTTCCCAACAATCTATGCATCAGCCTCCAATCATTTGACGTGAAGCGTCCATCTCGGTCACTAACAATACTGCGGGGCACACCATGCAATCATACAATATTATCCACATAAAGTTTGGCTAACTTTTCCACCGGATCTTCCTTCCTATTCGGAATGAAGTCCGACACTTTTGTCAATCTATCAACGACCACGCAGATGGCGTCGTTTCCCCTCTACGGCTTTGGCAAATCATGCACAAAATCCATAGAAATGTCGTAAAACTTCCACTCCGGGATAGGCAAGGACTTTAAGAAACCTCCGGGCTTCTAGCACTCCGTCTTCACCAAGGCACATGTTTGGCACTTGGCCACATAAAGTGCTACATCCTTCTTTAATCCTGGCCACCAGAACAACTTCCTTATGTCTTTATACATCTTCGTGCTCCCCGGGTGGATTGAGTACTTGGTATGATGAGCCTCGTACATCAACTCCTCCCAAAGATTATCCACACTAGGGATGCATATGTGACCGTCCCTCCTCAGCAGCCCATCCTTAACAGCAAATTGGGAATTTTACCCATCCAAAGATTCATCTAAGATTTTCTTCATGCTGCTATCCTGAACAAAAGCACGCTGAATCCTATCAGCTAGGTCATACTACACCTCTGTCCAATACAATTTTGCCTCGGCACTAGTCTGCTTGTCAACGCAAGAGATCTCCAATGCCTCCAAATTACGGACCAAACTCTCACCATGTACCGTCAACCAGTTTGCCTGAGAAGGAGCCCTATGACTCAACGCATCCGCCACTGCATTTCCTTTCCCAGGCGCATAATGTATCTCGAAGGTGTAGTCCCCTAGGAACTTCATCCACCTCCGCTGCCTCATGTTCAGGTCCTTCTGATCTAACAAGTACATCAGGATCTTATGATCGGTGTAGATATCGACCTTTACACCGTACAGGTAGTGCCTCCACAGCTTCAAAGCAAATATCACGGCCGCTAATTCATAGTCATGGGCCGGATAGTTCCTCTCGTTAACCTTCAATTGTCGCAAACCATAGGCTATCACGCTCCCACGCTGTACTAGAACACAACCCAAACCACTGCCTGAAGCATCATTATAGATTTCAAACCCTTCGGTCCCACTCGCCGAACATAAAATAGGCGTCGTGGTCAACCGCCTCTTCAATCCTTCAAAAGCATGCTCGCACTCCAGCGACCACACAAACTTTTGATCCTTCCTTGTCAACGTCGTGAGTGGTATCTCTATCCGCGAGAAGTTCTCTACGAAGCGCCTGTAATAGCCGGCAAGCCCCAGAAAGCTCCAGACTTCCGCCACTGTAGTCAACACAAGCCACTCCCGTATCGCCACTATCTTTGCCGGATCCACCGTTATCCCTTCTCCACTAACAATATGACCAAGGAATGCTACCGAGGATAACCAGAACTCACACTTGGAGAACTTAGCATACAACTGATTCTTCATCTCAAGCTTTTGAGCAGAGCGTAGGTATTTGGCAAAAAACAACCTTGAGAATTCCTCCATAGGCACATCAGCAAGTTGCCTCCCCACTAAGAGATGAACCTCCAACTCATCCCACCACACCCTCGCCTCACCAGCCAATAGGAAGGTCACTATGGTGGTCTTTTGCCACTCCATAGTTTCTATGGTCGTCAAGACTCTCTTCATCGTAGAGAGCCAGTCCTCATCTTGAGTTAGTGTTCCAATCCCGTCAAACACCGGAGGATTAAAGCTCATTACATGCTTGAGCTGCTTCTCCGTAGCTTTCCTTGGTGCCACTTGATCAACTGCCACGCGTTCTACCACTCCCGGCTCTGCCACCCTAATCGTTTCTTGCTCATTAACAGGTGGTGCATGCTGCACTTGCCTTGCATGTTGGGCATTTATCATAGCAAAGACTGCTTGAGCCACCAATCTGATGGTTTCTACTGAAGGGGGTGTTGTAGGAACATCATTCGGTGCACTACTTTCCGCCGATCGCGGACATTCTGATTGCCCAGCACCCCTCCTAGTTACCTATAGTAGCATAAACCCTTGATTAGGCGACATACAGATTGCTAAAAGCAATCATTGGAACACTCAGGTTTCTCGGAACAAGTGTATTTTTCATTCCTAAGTGGACATTCATGAGTTCTTTTATGTTATAACAATGACACACATACATGTGCTCACCTCCCCTTAAAAGAATTCGCCCACAAATTCAAATAATGAAGACCGACACCTTTGTCTGATACCAAATTGTAACACCCCTATCTGTCGTATGACATATGGCAGAAGGTCCGCCTAGAACCCGACGCCATATGCCACGGACAGTCGGAAGGGTTACATAAGAATATCAAAAATAAACTACAACTACTCGCCCTAACTCGTAGCATTCTAGCGGAAGCTATTAAACAGTTTGAAAGAACCCATAATTGAATAACAACTATCATGAATGTCCACTTACCATCATAGGAATGAAATAACAAATACACTGAAAGTACTTAAACTTATGGCCTTACAAGAGTTCACTTAACAAAGTAATGTTTTACATACATCGGCTCGTAGGCCGGCCACACATGACAAAAGAAAAATAACAATTCGCTTTGGCCTTCGAGGGCAAGCTCAGTAGCATGGGCTTCAGCCCACTATTTGGTACCTGGCTCCGCAGCGCCTGCAAGCAACATTCCACTGCACGGTGGTAAACAAAGCAACGGTCAGCCAAAGCTGACCAAATTATAACGACTCCGCCCCTTACTCGAGACGGCGGCGCTCCTTCCCTGCATTTCATTAGCCCAGCTAAACAACAAAGTGCAAACATACTTCGCCACAGGTGTAGGCTCGCATGGCCAAACACCTCATGCACTCAGGGTACATTTTCGGTGAATCCGGTCAATTCTGTGGCTTCACCACCATCCCCGGGATGGAAACATTGAAAGCATTTTAGTCTTTCTGACCACTTTCTAAGACTCCCGACTATGTCAATGGCCAGTTCCACTTTTGGTCCTCTAGCACCAAACCGTATAGCCCAGGTCCGCTTCCACTTGCCTGTAGCTCACTCCGCCTAGTCACTTTAAGACGTACGTGCGGGCCAAGCTTCTCCCGGATCCTAATACATTCCCAATCATCACATAACCAAGTTATGTACAAGGTTGGCTCCCCGGCTGCCAAGTTAGCAGAACTACGTTTCCGCTCAGTTTTCCGGGTATGCCTTGGAGTTAATCTCCAAGGATCTCTGCTGCAATCTACTGTGTAGAAACCCAAAAAACACATAGCACGGAGTCTTCTTTAGCAATCCATACAATATGCAACATCACCGATCCAGACCAACAAGTTCGGGTAGGCTTCACACACAATGCCTATGCCCGTACTTCGATTCCGGACTCTATATGCAACACAAGGGGGACTATTCACATCTACCCCAAAGAACACCGCACACTCACCGCACACTCGCGGTAGCAGGTTTCTTATGCAGATTGAACGAGAGCTTCACATGCTCAAGTAGAGAATCATTACCCTTTAAGTTCGCTTTTGCGCCATGGAAATCTATCTGGATGGAAAGCTTCGTAAGGGAATTTCCTCCGCGGATCCGGTCTCGGTTCTCGACTCAGTGCTCCGAAGCTCCGCCGGCGGCCGGATTCCCCCTCTTCCTTCCTCAACCGGTCTCTCCTCTCTCTAACTCCTTAGAAAGAGAATGCTTAAGAGATAATGAGGAATTAATCATCTATTCCCGGCCATATTAAAGCAGGAACACATCTGCGCCGTCAGATCTTATTTAAAGAAAATGAACGGCTCAGATTCTCCTGAAATCTCTCATTCCTGGACCGAACACGGCCTTGCACATGGTCGTGTTACAGGCCGTGTTCCCCGATCCAGGAACAATCGTCGAGCATAGAAAAAGACACGGGTTGAGACACGCCTGTGTCTCAACCTGACACGCCCATGTCGGGTCCCGACACGCCCGTGACCTTGGGGCATGTCACAGATAACCGCCACGCCAACCGTCACATCGCTTGGTGGACACGGGTGGTGACACGGGTATGTATACGCCCGTGTCACGCTTGACATGCCCGTGTCGCTACTGTTCATAGCCGTGTTTTCTACTGTGTCCTTTACTGGACACAGCCGGCCAACACAGAGAAAGACACGGCCTTGGACACGGCTGTGTCCCAGGTCGTGTTCCCCTATGTAGGCACTAAAAATTCCTTAGGATGTGACCGATTCGATTACAATTTTCAGGGCGTTACAGGGGTCAATCAAAGAGGCTAAGTTGACCCAATTCAACCCTAACCCTATATTTGGCAAGGTGCCCTAAGTAAGGGCAATTGGCCTCTAATGTGCCCAATTGACCCTACCTAGACCTTCCTAGCCCTTAGGAGAGGCCAAAGGGTCACTAACCACCCATTAGGGTTAGTTAGGTCACCCAATGTGGCCTAGGGTTGGGCTAACCCACATTGGGTTAATATAACCCAAATAGGCTAACTCAAGATCAAACACAAATCCACTTACGCTAGCCTCATTTTAATTATTAATATGGGTTAATGGGGTGCTTTTTGGCTGAAATGATCATCAAATTCGGCCATGGTGACTAGGAGAGAGAAAGCTCCATTTTCCCTTTAATGGAGGAGAGAGAAAGTGGGGACTAAAGGCCATTCATGACTTGGAAGGCCAAGGGCTCCTCTCTTCTTGCTGGATTCATATCCCCTGATGGATTAGGAGAAGATCAAGAGGTTTCCTCGACCACTTAGGGGCTTAATTCAGTGCATCTTACCATGGCTGAACCTTTCGCCAATGGCCATTAATGGCCATTGAAACGTAGACCCCTCCTCTCCCCCTTTTGGCTCTTTTAAAAGCTTCCCCAAGGTTAGAGGAGTTGTTTTCCCCATTCACCTGAAGAAACTGAGACGCTTGGTAGTATTGTTGCAGAGCACCCGAGAGCTCAACCACCAGCCATGGCGCACCACTACCAAACACATTGGCAAGCACGGTTGCAGGTCCACTTCTCCTCATCTCCCCTTTTGCTAGTAACCTAGATCGACTAGTAGAGAAATCGGGCTTGATTGAGCCCGATCCAGCGAGGAAAAAATGGAGAAATTATGGTTTTTCCTGGTGGCGGGTTCGTCGGAAACCACCACTTCCGGCGGCCATGCCGCCGCCCAGCGAAAGCCACCACCTCAACGGAGGTGGTGAAGGCGGTGGCCGGGAAGGGAGGTGGTCGGGTGGCCGATAGTAGCTGTTGGAAGTCGCTCCAGGTCGGGTGGATCGTGGCCACTGACTGGAGGAGGAAGACGAAATCCTGACCGTTGATTATTTTGATTATATTATTTGTTATATAGTTTAGTGTATTATTGTCCTTTACTGTGCATCATTTTGAAATAGAAAACTGAGGCCCTTAGGTGCTGAATCATGGAAAGTGGCCGACATGAAAGTTGTAGCACTTGAAGGATACTTTATTTTAAAATTAATTTCAACACTTTAGGGTCAGTGGTCTGACCACATTACTCAATATGGTGCAATCTATACATAGGGCTAGTCAGGGATTAATTTGAGTGCCCCCACTAAACCACTTATCCAAATGACTTGAAATTTGGAATAGGTGTCACTCCTATCTATACCTATAAAATATCCAAAAATGGAAATTTTTGGAAAACATCTTCCTATAGTTTTTGTAATAATCTAATAAAATAGGTATGAATTAATTAAGGGGTCTCTGTACCTCAAAATCAACCAAAATTTTGGTGGATGACACTTAGGGTAACTATATGTCTCTGGCCCGACGTCTCCACCTTCCTCTCTCCCGTCGGCCTGGAGCAAAATAAGGAAGGGAAAAAAACCCTAGAGGCCAGATCGGCCGCCTGGAGTTGGGATCACCTCATGGAGCTAGGTCGGCCGAGATCGGCTTCCCCGATGCCGCCTGAAGTCATGGAGGTCGGGATCAACTTCCTCGGTGCTACTTGGAGCACGATCGGCCATGGAGAGGCTCGGCCATAGAGGAGAAATCACCTAGAGCTTTTAACCCTCTAGTGGAGGTCAGACCCGTGCTTGGACAGCCGCTACGGCTGCTAGACGTCGAACACCGGGCATGACATGCGGTTGCGGCTTCGTCAAAATACGTATCAAGGGTAACGAAAATTCTTCTCGGGCAGGTGAAGCCCTCAATTATCATATTTGCATGAAAGCCCCTCTCCATTAATGAGTGGGGGGAAGGGTGCTCTCCGACGGGATGATGTGTACATCCCCGCAGTTAATTACATGTAGTATCCGGAAGCGTGAGTACGGATTTAGGCATGCTGTGTAAAGCTCATCCGGATGTGTGAGCCAGAATGGTGATGTTCTGGGGTTCCCGGAGAAGACTCCGAGGAAGTTGTGTATTATCTATTTGCAGGAAATGCGCACCATAGCCCCGAAAAAGGGGTGTGTGAAATATATTTGGCCAGCTTATGTTAGCCGACTGTTGTTCAGCTGGCAGCCGCTTTTCGAGACGTTAGCGTACAGGTGTTGCAGTACCAAGCGGGGAGTAGCGGGCTTAAGCCCCAGTTTGTGTCAGCCCTCGAAGGCCTATTTTTGCTTATGTTGTTGGCCTGCGTGCCGAAGTATGGAATTTACATTCCTGTAATTTTAAATGCCTGTGATGCCCTGTACCGGCCTTAGAAGGCCTATGTTACGTTGTTGGTGGCCCAATTAGGGGCTACGTAAAGTAGAACTGTTCGGCGAGATTATGTTATTGGTAGGGCGGATGAGGAACATTTTACATAGACCCAAGGAGACATCTTTAGTTAAGAGAGAGTTGATCTTGAGATCCTCCTCAGATGTTCTGGTCGGCCAAGAGAGCCCTCCAAAGGTGTCTTAGCTCAGTCTTTGGCTTAGGAGGGGATGCGCTCAGTGATCTTCCGAGTATGAGGTGGGACCTCTACGCTGAGACCTTGGGTATATCTCTTGTGTTCTTAGTCTTGAGCCTAGATCGTTTACTTGAGTGCAGTAGGTGTGCGGTCACCCCTCTTTTAGGGATCGAACTCCCCAGAGACTGAATTTCGGTTTCAACATTATGGTGCGGTGAGCGTGGAGAGTGGCCAGCACGGAAGAACTCAGGCAAGCGTCATGTCTTTGGAAGAGAAACCAAGTGACGACCAGGGTCGTGCGTGGACGCTTTGTATGTAAGGTCCTCATACTCGGAGTCATCCCATCCTATAGTTGTTGTTGGAATTCCATAGCATATGGAGTAGGATTTGCACCTATTTGAAGTGTTTCTCTCTCTGGTAGTAGGGTAAAATTCTACATTCAAGTCCGAGTTCAACTATAATGTTTTTTACTGATTCGTTGTTTGTTTTGTTTATCTTAAAGCTGATGGAGAGCTCGAATACTTTTGCACTACCCCGAGTCTCGCTCGTCCCCAGGTAGACCCGCTGCGCAGGCTCTCACTAGCTGGCAGGTCTTTAGGATTGCCTGTGGGGGTAAGGGACCCCGAGTGTTGCTCGGCCCCGGGTAGACTCGCTGCTCAGGCTCTCATTAGCTGGGCAGGGCGGTAGGCACGCCTGGGGGGAAAGGGTTGGTTCTTGGAGACTTTTGCACTACCCCGAGCCTGGCTCGGCCCCAGGTAGACCCGTTGTGCAGGCTCTCACTAGCTGGCAGGTCCGTAGGCTCGCCTGTGGGGGTAAGGGACCCCGAGTGCTGCTCGGCCCTGGGTAGACTCGCTGCTCAGGCTCTCATTAGCTGGGCTGGTCGGTAGGCACACCTGGGGAAGAAGGGTTGGCTCTTGAAGACTTTTGCACTACCCCAAGCCTGGCTCGGCCCTAGGTAGACCCGCTGCGCAGGCTCTCACTAGCTGGTAGTTTCGTAGGCTCGCCAATGGGGGTAAGGGATCCCGAGTACTGCTCGGCCCCGGGTAGACTCGCTGCTCAGGCTCTCATTAGCTGGGTAGAGCGGTATGCACACTTGGGGGAAAAGGTTTGGTTCTTGGTGACTTTTGCACTACCCCGAGCCTGGCTCGGCCCCAGGTAGACCTGATGAGCAGGCTCTCACTAGCTGGCCGGTCCGTAGGCTCGCCTGTGGGGGTAAGGGACCCCGAGTGCTGCTCGTCTCCGGGTAGACTCGCTGCTCGGGCTCTCATTAGCTGGGCAGGGCGGTAGGAATACCTGGGGGAAAGGGTTGGTTCTTGGAGACTTTTGCACTACCCCGAGCCTGGCTCAGCCCTAGGTAGACCCGCTGCATGGCTCCTACTAGCTGGCAGGTCCGTAGGCTCGCCTATAGGGGTAAGGGTCCCCGAGTGCTGCTCGACCCCGGGTAGACTCGCTGCTCAGGCTCTTATTACCTAGGCAGGGAGGTATGCACACCTGGGGGAAGGGTTGGTTCTTGGAGACTTTTGCACTACCCCGAGCCTAGCTCAGCCCTAGGTAAACCCGCTGCGCAGGCTCTCACTAGTTGGTAGGTCCGTAGGCTCTCTTGTGGGTGTAAGGGACACCGAGTGCTGCTCGGCCCCGGGTAGACTCGCTGTTCAGGCTCTCATTATCTCGGCAGGACAGAAGGCACACCTGGGGGAAAAGGTTTGGCTCTTGGAGACTTGGTCTTTGGTTCTTAGTGAATTTTGCACTACCCCGAGCCTGGCTCGGCCCCAGGTAAACCCGCTACGCAGTCACTCACTAGATGGCGGGTCTATAGGCTCGCTTGTGGGGGTAAGGGACCCCGAGTGCTTCTCGGCCCTGGGTAGACTCGCTACTCAGGCTCTGATTAGCTGGGCAGGGCGGTAGGCACACCTGGGGGGAAAGGTTTTGTTCTTGGATACTTCAGTGACACCACGAGCCGGGCTCGGCCCCAGGTAGACCCACTGCGCAGGCTCTCACTAGCTAGCAGGTCCGAAGGCCCTCCTGGGGGGAAAAGATTAGCTCCGCGTGTACATGAGAATACAAAAAGGTATCGAGTGGTTCAAAAAGATCAAAAGGGGCATGAAGAGATTAGTGTTCTAAATGGAAATTTCGGATTCTCTCAAACTTTTTTTTTGGGTCGGCTCCCACTCGCCGGATACTTTGGGATTGGACATTTCTTTTCGAGCTTGTGCCAACCTCGAAAAGAGCGGGGATTATGTACAACCCCGTACTTGATCAAGTGGGACCCTCCCCAGGTAACGGGCAAGGTATGCTAGGCGCGACGATTTGGAGCCGCACAGTTTGAGGACGTGCGAACGCTCATGCATGTATGTGGAGATTGTGTATGTGGAGGCTTTATATTTATTAGGAAATAGTATAATATATATTTATCATATATATACACATATGTGGAAGTATAATAAAAAGGAGGAGGTAGGGGAAAAAAAAGACAGGCTTTTCCCCCCTCTCTCCCATCGGCCAACAGCAGCAGCCCGACGCTACCCCCCTTCCTCTCTCCCATCGGCCAACAGCAGCAGCCCGACGCCGCCCCCCTTCCCCTCTCCCATCGGCCAACAGGGGCAGCCCGACGTCTCCACCTTCCTCTCTCCCGTCGTCCTGGAGCAAAACAAGGAAGGGAAAAAACCCTAAAGGCCCGATCGGCCTCCTGGAGTTGGGATCGCCTCATGGAGCTAGGCCGGTCGGGATCGGCTTCCCCGATGCCGCCTGAAGTCATGGAGGTCGGGATCGACTTCCTCGGTGCTACTTGGAGCACGATCGGCCGTGGATAGGCTCGGCCATGGAGGAGAAATCACCTGGAGCTTTTAATCCTCTAGTGGAGGTCAGGCCCTTGCGTGGACAGCCGCTACGGCTACTATACGTCGAACCTCAGGCACAGCACGCAGTTGCGGCTTCACCAAAATACGCGTCAAGGGTAACGAAATTTCTTCTCGGGCAGGTGAAGCCCTCAATTATCATATTTGCATGGAAGCCCCTCTCCACTAACGAGTGGGGGGGAGGGTGCTCTCCGACAGGTTGATGTATACATCCCCACAGTTAATTACACGTAGTATCCGGAAGCATGAGTATATATTTAGGCATGCTATGTGAAGCCCATCCGGACGTGTTGGCCAGATTGGTGATGTTCTGGGGTTCCTGGAGAAGACTCCAAGGAAGTTGTGTATTATTTATTTGCAGGGAATGTGCGTTATAGCCCCGAAAAAGGGGTGTGTGCAATATATTTGGCCAGCTTATGTTAGTTGACTGTTGTTCAGCTGGCAGCCGCTTTTTGAGACATTGGCGTACAGGTGTTGCAGTACCAAGCGGGGAGTAGCGGGCTTAAGCCCCAGTTTGTGCCGGCCCTCGAAGGCCTATTTTTGCTTATGTTGTCGGGCTGCGTGCTGAAGTATGGAATTTACATTCCTGTAATTTTAAATGCCTATGATGCCCTGTGTCGGCCCTAGAAGGCCTATGTTACGTTATTGGTGGCCCAATTGGGGGCTATGTAAAGTTGAACTGTTCAGCAAGATTACACCATTGGTAGAGTGGATGAGGAACATTTTACATAGACCCAAGGAGACATCTTTAGTTAAGAGAGAGTTGATCTTGAGATCCTCCTCAGATGTTCCGGTCGGCCAAGAGAGCCCTCCGAAGGTGTCTTAGCTCATTCTTTTGCTTGGGAGGGGAAGCGCTAAGTGATCTTCCGGGTATGCGGTGGGAACTCCATGCTGAGACCTTGGGTCTGTCCCTTGTGTTCCTAGTCTTGAGCCTAGATCATTTACTTGAGTGTAGTAGGTGCGCGGTCACCCCTCTTTTGGGGATCGAACTCCACAAAGACTGAATTTCGATTTCAACACCGGCGAGCCGAAGGCTTGGAAGGTAGTTGTAGCGGACAAGATGTTCGGGAAGCCGATGGCTCGGGAATTTCATGATTGTATGTGCATAAAGTGGTGGGCCTTCGTTATTTTGCAGTCGTTCACACCGACGTCAATACGCTGACTCGGCGGGGGTGGTTTACACTTAGCCAAGGAAAATTCAGGCAATGGGTCATCATAGTACGTGGTGACTCTAGTGTGTCCTTCAGAGGTATATGTAGGGCTAGGCCTGGTAGTGTGGATACCGCCTAGGAGTGGGAGGCCCAATCCATTATCTCTGATGGCCACTTCGGAGGCTCCTGGGAGTGAAGCTAGCTGCCCAAATGGGGGGAACTAAAGGTCTGTGTGCATAGAGTCGTGTGTGTGTGTTGCACTTGCATGAATCATAGCATAATATATCACCACACTCATACTTGCATATAACCTGACACCCCATCGTATAAATTGGTATGAGACTTTTTATACGATGGGAGCCTTGCAAAAGATCCCTTAACTTATAAGTTTGCATGAGCTTTCATATAAGTTAGGGTTACTTATTTCATTTTCGTGTGTGTGTGTTGCAATTGCTTTGTGAGTGACTAGTTTTACTTAGCTTTCGTGAGAGTGTTGTAGCGAGGATTTGATGTGTAACATCCCGATTCGCGCTAGGCCCCTCGTGCTCACTTTTGAGTCAAGAGAGCTGACTTGGGCTTAGGGAGTGCAGGCGACTAGGCTTACACTCGTGTGGAAAAGATAAATTGGTCCAGAATGGGACACGAGTAGAGACATGGGCGTGTCCCTACCCATGTGTGTCAAGTAGAACTCGAGAGGTGTCAAGTGGAACTCGACAAGGCCTGTCCTGAGCAGGACACGGGTAGAGACACTGGCATGTCCCTACCCGTGTGCGTCGAGTAGAACTCGAGAGGTGTCAAGTGGAACTCGACAAGGCCTGTCCCGAGCAGGACACGGGTAGAGACACGGGCGTGTCCGTACCCGTATGCGTTGAGTGGAGATCGATGAAATATGTCCCGAGCAGGACACGGATCAAGACACGGGTGTGTCCCTACCCGTGTGCATATCTCCAAGAAGCCGGTCGTGTCTCCCGAGTAGGACACGGGTAAGAACACAGACATGAACACGACCGTATCGCATGACACGGGTAGTGGACATGGGTGTGTCCCTACCCGTGTTAGTGTCCAAGCGACACTTTAACCGTCATCGCCGATTCACCTGAGGAGGACACGGGTAGGGACACGAGCGTGTCCCTATCCATGTCATTTCTGAATAAAAAGGGGAAATGAAACCCTAGCCGTTTTTCATTCTCTTCCAAGACATTTTTTCTGGTGAAACTGCTGGAGGAGGGAAGGAGTTGGTGGAATCAACTATACTCCGGGAAGAACCGTTGTCGCCGCCAAGGAGAAGAGGATGACGCCGCGAAGGGTGACGAGTTCCATGGCTGGAAATGGTGAAAATGCTAGAAACGAGGTGAGCTTCCTCCCCTCTCCCTTGGTGCTAGATCTGTAGTTATTCCTAGGTGATATGTAGACTCAAAAGAGTCTAGACTCTAGAGATGATGATCTTCCTAGGAAGAGGCCAATCTAAGGCTTGTTCTCTATGGATAGTGGTGTCTTCAACCTCTCATTCTTCTATGTGATGATAGGGAGATGGTTTCGTGAAGAGAAATGGCCTTATGAGGGTGAATAAGGGAGGAGGAATTTATGATGTGATTTGGGAAGGTCGGCTAGAGGAGGAAGATGAACCGATGATGTTCATTCCGCCTTAAGATGCGTGCAGAAATCTGTGTTTTGCACGTAGCGATCTTCTTGGCCATTTTCAGACATGATATGGCCAGATCTGGGCTTTTGACTAAACACAAAAGTCGTAGCCCTTGGAAATACCTTTCCAATAAGTGGTTATAAATCTTCAGGAGAAGTTTGTAGCCACGGGAAAGTCTAATCGAGCAGAGGGCTGACAGGCTAAGCGTGCAGAAAATGTATTCTGTACGCAGCAGACTTTGGAGCCAATTTCATTTGTAATACAGTCTGATCTGGGTTGTAGACTAAATATGATAGTTGTAACCCATGGAAATAACTTTCCATCGAGATGTTACACGCATTCACCGGATTTTTGTAGCCTCGGGAATCTCCGGTCGAAGTTGTTGTCCAGAAGGTGTTCTGCACCTGAATTTCCTGGGTTGGTGTAGAATCGGGTTTAAACTCGGTGGAGATCTTGTAACAAATTGTCATTGAGATTTTGGTGAATTATAATATGTCTAACTGTGATCATTCAACGAGTGATGAAATTGTTGGATAGACCCCAAGTGAACGAATGGTAATTCGTCGATTAATAACAAGATTGTCTTGAACTTGTGTATTTGGTCGGTGTTGATTATTATGAACATGTGTTGTTTATAGTCAGATGATTAACTAATGTGCACACGAGTGATTGAGTTTGGTAAAAGAGTTGTAATCGATGATGTTAAAGTTATGTGACCAGAGTTTAGACGTAATCATGTTGGCCGAAAGAGTGATGCATGGTCATGAGGCTTGTCATATAGGGAAGTCTAAGATGGTCCATTGTATGAGGTGGTTCGCCACCAGTGTTTGTGGTAAACTCTTAAGGTGCCTTGGTCACAGGATTGTGGAAGGGTGTTAGTGCGGGTATTTTATCGCACTGGTTGGTAATGTTGAGAAGAGTTATGAATGGACGGTTGGGCTTGGTCCTCGTATTTGATCTGAGGCTCCTTCCGTGCCACGATGATGTGGTATTGCATGCGGTGTGAGTCGACACGCGGTGTCGTAATCCCAGATTAAGGGTAGTGTGGAAGTTCTATGGGCTCGCCAATCGTCACACCGATGGGAGTCGACAGATAGACTTTGGGCGGTTAGGCTTGGTCTTCGGTGTTCATGTCCCGAGGCTCCTTCAGTGCCAAGGGAATGGTTGGGTTTGGTCCTCATGCTTTTTTTGAGGCTCCTTCCGGGTCACAACATAGGCCAGTTTGGGGCTTGGTTCTCGGTGCACATCTACCCGAGACTCTCAATGAGTCGTAGTACGCGTGTAAGCTTCGTTGTTGTGTTCTTAGCGTTGAGGCGTACGAAGTCCTAGGCTTGGTAGTGTGGATGCCAGCCTAGTAGTGGAGATGCCCGCCTTACTGTCACCGTCTGGCCACGATGGATTACGCCTGAGAGATTAGCTACCTGCTCGAATAGTGGGAACTACAAGTCTGTGTCGACATAGCGATTGCATGTGCGTGATCATGGGTGAGTCATTGCATTGCATACATGTCATTACACTTCATTGCATACACAAGATCCTCATCGTATAAGTTCGTATGGGCACTCCTATACGATGATTTACATACTGCTGAACGATCCTCAACTTATATGTTTGTATGGGAATTCGTATAAGTTGAGTTACTTTCTGTTGTAGCTTTATATATTCTTATGCTGCTGTAAATTGTAGAATTGCTAGAATAAGATGTTACTCACTTATTAAGCTTCTTTACATACATGATGATTTTCAGTCTTTACCACCTGCTTGTACTTTTCATACTATATATATATTGTACCTTCGTCCATTTCTCCGCCCGGTGCCGAGAAGTCGCCGGGGGAGCAGATGTGAAAGCCACTTAGTCTTTATGACTAACGGTTGCTACGTCTTCCTTTTTAGGAGGAAACCCCGCAGGTAGAGCTGCCGCAGATTATGCAGCAGGACAGCCATGTCAGGACGACAGGGCCTGAAGGGACGGTGCCTTCGCTACCATAGGTTACTGATGTGAGTGTGAGAGATTTTTGATGTAGCCCTTTTGGGCAAAGTTTTTACGTACTCTGATTCTAGAATCTTGTTGTAGCTTCTTTATATGTTATACTTTTGGACAATTATATGCTTTGTGTGGATTTGACTTTTGTTTTTTATTCTGGTTGGGTTGGCATGATTGATATTAGTAAAGGCTGGCATAATAGGCGTCCTATAGTACAGGCTAGCCCAAGTGCTAGTGCTACCGCAAGGCAGCTGTTCTGGGAATAAGACTCCCCTCGTGTCGTATTCTGTGTTCCGGGAGGGGGGTCTTACAAATGGTATCAGCTTGCTACGATCCTAAATTAGAGAAGTCATTCAACAATGGTGCCACCCCGGTTCGATTAGTCAGTTTGGGGATAAACTGACATAGCGGAAGCAGTGGTGTGCCCATATGTAATTCACACTAAGTATATCCAACTTTGACCTTAATATTAGCCAACCTGACCTTAGGTTTGTATTCTACGTGTAGATCCCAGTGCACATTGAGCCAGTGGGAGGCACCCCTACCCCGTCCGTACCCACACAATTTCAATAATCGGAGCTAGGGCAGATGCTCAATGCTATCCTGGATGCCTTCAGATCCCAACAAGCCACCATACAATAACAGGGTCCAGGCTCTAATTAGGTGAGCACTTTCCGAGCTCTCTCCCCTCCTGCTTACCTTGGGACAGAGTCGGCAGAGTGTACGGAGGAATGGCTTGACACCGTGCAAGAACTGTTGGCAGGAAATAGATGCCCAAATAACATGGCTGTGACCCTGGTAGTGACACTCCTAGAACAACACGCCAAGAGTTGGTGGAAGTCCCTCATGGGCTCCACCTTTCAAGGGCGAGTGTATACGGAGATCAGTTGGAACGAGTTCTCGGGAACCTTCCTAGAGCACTTTATCCCTTCGTTAGCCCGAGATGAACTTGAGGAAAGGTTTATGCAGCTGAAGAAGGGATCCAAGTCAGTGACGGAGTACCAGCGGGAGTTTCAGCATTTGACTAGATTTGCTGACTCCTATGAGTTGGAGGATATGCTAAAAGATTCTACGAAGGATTGCGAGACCCCCCCCTGAGGCAAGCCCTTTTGTTTAAAATGGACTCCAGCCTGGCGGAAATAATTGACATGGCAAAGAGACTGGAAGCAGACCACTTGGGAAGTGGTAAGAGACCTGCTGAAGGGGTGATGGAAGCTGGCCCGAGCAATAGAAGGAGACACGATTACGGAAGAGGAAGGGGATATCAGAGAGGTGGAAGGCGCTTCCACCAGAATTAAAGAGTGGAGCACCCGGTTCCACAGTCGCCAGCATTGCCTCCACCACCACAGCCTCAACAGTTTCAGCAACCGGTGGCCGGCAGGAGCGAGTGTGCTTCGAATACAACCAATCGGGCCACATTCGACGCTACAGCCCGCAACTGTTTGGAAATGTGCCTCTTACTCTCCCTCCGGCAGATCCTCGAGGGCGGTGGCACATGCGTGGTCGAGGACGAGGACCGCGACGAGGGAACTCTGGACCTGCTCAGAATCAGGTGTTCGTGCTGGACATGACACGGGAGCGGAACCCTCAGAAGGTGATTGTAGGTATGTTGCAGTTAGTTATCACATTTTCATTATTAATCTTAAGTTTCTTAAGACATACTAGATATCTAGCTTTGAGTATTGTTATTGGTACTTAGGCACCGTGGTGGTCGGCGGGAAACCGGCCTATACGTTATTCGATACCGGTGCCTCACACTCATTTGTGTCTGCGGACTTCATTAAAGACCTAGAAGAAGTGAAATCCTTCACTAGTATTGCTCGAAGAGTACGCCTCCCAGACGGCTCTGAGATGACCGCAACCGCCAAGTGCGAATTGGAGATACTCATTGGGGGAAAGATCTTTGATACCCCTGCCACAATTTTGAGAATGTCAGAGTTCGACCTCATTCTAGGCATGGCGTGGCTGGATTGGCACTATGCAAGAATGGATTGCGCGGAGAAGCGAATCTACTTGAGGCATGGGGATACCGATATAATCTTCTAAGGTATAGAATTTGCACCATGTTTATTATTGTCTTCGATTCAGACCCTGAAAGCTCACATGAGAGGGGATGAAGTTTACATGATATGTTTCGAACTAAAGGAGATGAAAATAGATATGAAGGATGTGCGGGTGGTGCGAGATTTTCCCGAGGTATTTCCTGAGAAATTGTCAGGTTTACACCCGCATAGAGAGATTGATTTTCAAATTAAGCTAGTACCAGGATCCAAGCCGTCTCCAGGACCCCTTACCGGATGTCCCCTAAGGAACTCGTAGATTTTAGAGTTCAGTTGCAAGATTTGGTAGAAACAGGGTTTGTTCGCCCCAGCTCATCACCCTGGGGAGCCCCTATTCTGTTCGTTAAGAAGAAGGATGGAACCTTGCGATTATGTATAGACTATCAGGAGCTCAACCGACTGACGGTATAGAACACCTATCCGCTACCTCAGATCGATGAGTTGTTCGACCAATTGGTAGGAGCGCATTGGTTTTTCAAGTTGGATTTGCGTTCGGGGTATTATCAGTTGAGAATACAGGAGTAGGACATTCAGAAAACGGCCTTTAGCTCAAGGTACGGCTTGTACGAGTTCACTGTGATGCCGTTTGGGCTCACAAATGCCCCTTCAGCCTTCATGAGCTTGATGAACAAAGTTTTCGAACCTTATTTAGATTTCTTCGTCATAGATTTAATCGATGACATTTTGGTCTACTCTAAGACGGAAGAAGAGCATGTCGAACATCTGACCTTGGTACTGAAGAAGCTAAAAGAGCACGTCTTGTTTGCCAAGTTCAGCAAGTGCGAATTTTGGCTCCAAGAGATTTTCCTTCTTGGGCCATGTGATCAGTGGGGCTGGGTTAGCTGTAGATCCGGCCAAAGTGCGTGCAGTGAAGGAGTGGTCACCCTTAAAGTCAGCGGCCGATATGCGGAGCTTCCTTGTACTTGTCGGGTACTATCGTAAGTTTGTAAAAGGCTTCTCAAAGATCTCCCTTCCTCTGACTACGCTGACAAAGAAATGTGTGTCGTATGAGTGGACACCCTAGTGTGAAGCTGCATTTCAGGAGCTAAAGGACCGACTTACATCCGCACCCATCCTATCCCTTCCATCCGGGAAGGAAGGATTCCAAGTTTACACTGACGTGTCGTATCAAGGAATTAGAGCGGTATTGATGCAGCACGGGCATGTGATTGCATATGTTTCAAGATAGCTGAAGAAGCATGAAATCAACTACCCGGTACATAATCTAGAATTGGGAGCGGTAGTGTTCCCCTTGAAGATTTGAAGACACTATCTATACGGCGTCCACTGGGAGATCTTTTCAGACCACAAGAATGTAAAGTACGTGCATACACAGAAGGAATTGAATTTAAGACAGCGGCGGTGGTTAGAGTTTTTATGCGATTACGAATTCACCTTGAACTACCACCCTGGAAAAGCAAACTCCATAGCTGATTCTTTGAGCAGAAAGTTACCGGAATTGAACTCGGAGTCCCGATTGATTAGAATGGAGTTAGCCCGGATGCTCGAAGAGATGGAGATCACCCTGGTGTACAAAGACCAATCGGAAGGGTATACGGAGTACCTAACCGTGTTGAGCATAGTCTGTGACATTCGAGACCTGATCCAGGCGGAGCAAGGAAAGGATGCGGCTCTGGCCCCAACAATCAAATCAATTGAGGATGGGACAACTGACGAGTACTCTCTAAAAGACAACCTCGTTCATCTCTGTGGCCGACTTTACATTCCCGAGGGCGGTAAAATTCGAGAAGATATCCTGAGAGAGGCACACTGTACCCAGTATTCTGTGCATCCTAGAATTACCAAGATGTACGCCGACTTGCAGAAGACCATGTGTTGGCAGGAAATGAAGAGGGACGTCCGATATTTTGTTACGCACTGCGAGGCCTGTCAATGGATGAAGGCATAATGCAGGAGCCCCGGAGGATTATTACAGTCATTGCCCATCCCCGAGTGGAAGTTCGAGGATGTCTCCATGGACTTCATCCACGGTTTGCCTCGCTCACACTCAAGAAATGATTCAGTATGGGTAATCGTTGATCGCCTGACGAAGTTAGCCCGGTTTATTCCTATGAAGAAAGAATCGCATGTGGATGTTTTGGTACGCCTCTTTGTGGAGCAATTCGTACGGTATCACGGTGTGCCAAAGATAATTATTTCTGACCAGGATGGTCGGTTTACCTCTAAGGAGTGGAGGGCCGTACAGGCATACCTGGGTTCACGTCTTACCTTTAGTACAACATTCCTTCCTCAGACGGACGGGAAGTCTGAGAGAACCATCAGAACATTGGAGAATCTATTGAGGTTGTGTGTATTAGATAGAGGAGAGCCGTGGGAAAGGCTCTTATCCATGATGGAATTTTCATATAACAACAGTCACCTGGCCAGTATCGGAATGGCACCCCATGAAGCCCTTTACCGAAGAAGGTGTAGAACACCCTTGTCTTGGGTGCAGGATGAAGACCTGAAGGCTTTGGGAATTGAATACATTGATAATACTGATGCAGTTGTGAGACTAATACGGGACCGCATGCTTTTGAGGCTCGAAGTTGGCAGGCAAAATATTATAATGCAAAGCACGGGATGGTGGAATTTCAAGTGGGTGACAAAGTGTTTTTGAAGATCAGGCCAATGCATGGAGTATCACGGGTACGTGGTGTGAAGAAGCTCATCCCAAGGTATGTTGGGCCCTATATTATATTGGAAAGGGTTGGCCCGTTGGCCTATCGGTTCGAGTTACCACCAGAGCTAGAGAATCTTCATGACATATTCCATGTGTCATCACTTCAAAAGGCGTTGTTGCGGCCCGATCAATATGTTCCCACCACTGACGGAGCAGCTGCGACTGATAGGTCGGTGCGACTAGATCCTGTGCGGATAATAGATAACGAGACAAGGATTTTGTGCCACAAAAGTGTTCCTTTGGTAAAGGTGTTGTGGTCTAATCATGGGAAGGAGGAGTATACATGGGAGCCGGTGGACTTGATGCAAAAGCGCTACCTAGAGCTGTTTCATTAAGGTAATCTTTAAAAGCATATTTTATTTTATTTTATGATTTTCCCTCCTCATAGCCTTAGCCTGATTTCGGGGACAAAATCTTTTATTTTGTTTATAGGATTTGTAACGTCCCGATTCGCGCTAGGCCTCTCGTGCACGCTTTTGAGTCAAGAAAGCTGACTTGGGCTCAGGGAGTGCAGGCGACTAGGCTTACACTCGTGTGAAAAAGAGAAATTGGTCCAGAATGGGACACGGGTTGAGACACAGGCGTGTCCCTACCCATGTGCGTCAAGTAGAACTCGAGAGGTGTTGAGTGGAACTCGACAAGGCCTGTCCTGAGCAGGACACGGGTAAAGACACGGGCGTGCCCCTACCCGTGTGGATCGAGTAGAACTCAAGAGGTGTCGATTGGAACTCGATAAGGCCTGTCCCGAGCATGACACGGGTAGAGACACGGGCGTTTCCCTACCCGTGTGCGTTGAGTGGAGATCGACGAAATGTGTCCCGAGCAGGACACGGGTAGAGACACGGGCATGTCCCTACCCGTATGCATATCTCCAAGAAGCTGGCTGTGTCTCCCGAGCAGGACACAGGCAAGAACACAAGCATGAACACGACCGTGTCGCGTGACACAGGTAGTGGACACGGGCATGTCCCTACCCTTGTTGGTGTCCAAGCGACACTTTAACCGTCGTCACTGATTCACCCGAGGAGGACACGGGTAGGGACACGGGCGTGTCCCTACCCGTATCATTTCTGAATAAAAAGGGGAAATAAAAGCCTAGCCATTTTTCATTCTCTTCCAAGCCATTTTTTCTGGAGAAACTGCTGGAGGAGGGAAGGAGTTGCTGAAATCAACTATACTCCGTGAAGAACCGCCGCCGCCGTCAAGGAGAAGAGGACGTCGCCGCGAAGGGTGACGAGATCCATGGCCGAAAATGATGGAAACGCCAGAAACGAGGTGAGCTTACTCACCTCTCCCTTGGTGCTAGATCTGTAGTTTTTCCAAGGTGAGATGTCGACAAAAAAATATTCTAGACTTGTGAGATGATGATCTTCTTAGGAAGAGGCCATTTTAGGGCTTGTGCTCTATGGATAGTGGTGTCTTCAACCTCTCCTTCTTCTATGTGATGATATGGTGATGGTTTCGTGAAGAGAAATGGAATTATGAGGATGAATAAGAAAGGAGGAATTTCTTATGTGATTTGGCAAGGTTGGCTAGAGGAGGAAGATGAACCGATGCCGTTCATTCCGCCTTAATATGTGTGCAGAAATCTGTGTTCTGCACGCAAAGATCTTCTTGGCCATTTTCAGACATGATATGGCCAGATCTGCCCTTTCGACTAAACACAAAAGTCGTAGCCCTTGGAAATACCTTTCCAACGAGTGGTTACATGTCTTCAGGCGAAGTCTGTAGCCACGGGAAAGTCTAATCGAGCAGAGGGCTGACAGGCCAAGCGTGCAGAAAATGTATTCTGTACGCAGCAGGATTTGGAGCCAATTTCATGTGTAATATAGTCTTGTATGGGTTGTAGATTAAACATAAAAGTTGTAACCCATGGAAAAACCTTTCCATCGAGGGGTTACACACATTCACCGGATTCCTTTAGCCTCGGGAATATTCGGTCGAAGTTTCTATCCAGAAGGTGTTCTGCACCTGAATTTCCTGGGTTAGGGTAGAATCGGATTTGGACTTGGTGGAGATCTTGTAACAAATTGTTGTTGAGGTTTCTGCTAATTATAATATGTCTAACTGTGATGATTCAAAGAGTGATGAAATTGTTGGATAGACCCCAAGTGAACGAATGGTAATTCGTCGATTAATAACAAGATTGTCTTGAACTTGTGTGTTTGGTCGGTGTTGATTGTTATGAACATGTGTTGTTGATAGTTAGATGATTAACTCATGTGCGCACGAGTGATTGAGTTTGGTAAAAGAGTTATAATCGGTGATGTTAAAGTTATGTGACCATATTTTAGACATAATCATGTTGGACAAAAGAGTGATGCATGGTCATGAGGCTTGTTATATATGGAAGTCTAAGATGGTCCATTGTATGAGGTGGTTCGCCACCTGTGTTTGTGGTAAACCCTTAAGGTGCCTTGGGAACAGGATTGTGGAAGGGTGTGAGTGCGGGTGTTTGATCTCACTAGTTGGTAATGTTGAGAAGAGTTATGAATGGACGGTTGGGCTTGTCCTCGTGTTTGATCCGAGGCTCCTTCCATGCCACGATGATGGAGTATTGCATGCGGTGTGAGTCGACACGTGGTGTCGTAATCCCGGGTTAAGGGTAGTGTGATAGGTCTACGGGCTTGCCAATCGTCACACCGATGGGAGTCGACAGATAGACTTCGGGCGGTTGGGCTTGGTCCTCAGTGTTCATGTCCCGAGGCTCCTTCCGTGATAAGTGAACGGTTGGGCTTGGTCCTCATGCTTTTTCCGAGGCTCCATCCGGGTCACAACATAGGCCAGTTTGGGGCTTTGTTCTCGGTGCACATCTACCTGAGACTCCCGCTGAGCCGTAGTACGCGTGTGTTCTCCATTGTTGTGTTCTTAGCATTGAGGCAAATGAAGGTCTAGGCTTGGTAGTGTGGATGTCAGCCTAGTAGTGGAGATGCCCGCTCTACTGTCACCGTCTGGCCACGAAGGATGACGCCTGAGAGGTTAGCTACCTGCTCGAATAGGGGGAACTACAAGTCTGTGTCGACATAGCGATTGCATGTGCGTGATCATGGGTGAGTCATTGCATTGCATATATGTCATTACACTTCATTGCATACACAAGATCCTCATCATATAAGTTTGTATGGGCACTCCTATACGATGAGTTATATATTGCTGAATGATCCTCAACTTATATGTTTGTATGGGCATTCATAAAAGTTGAGTTACTTTTTGTTGCAGCTTCATATATTCTTATGTTGTTGTAGATGGTAGAATTGCTTGAATAAGATGTTACTCACTTATTAAGCTGCTTTACATACATGATGATATTCAGTCTTTACCACCTGCTTGTACTTATGCTTACATACTATATATATATTGTACCTTCGTCCATTTCTCCGCCCGGTGCCGAAGAGTCGCCGGGGGAGCGGATATGAAAGCCACTTAGTCTTTATGACTAACGGTTGTTACGTCTTCCTTTTTAGGAGGAAACCCCACAGGTAGAGCAGCCGCAGATTATGCAGCAGGACAGCCAGGCCAGGACGACAGGGCCTGAAGGGACGGTTTTGTTGCTACCGTCGGTTACTGATGTGAGTGTGAGAGATTTTTGATATAGCCCTTTTGGGCAAAGTTTTTACGTACTCTGATTCTAGGAGCTTGGTGTAGCTTCTTTATATATTATACTTTTGGACAATTATATGCTTTGTGCGGATTTGACTTCTGATTTTTATTCTTGTTGGGTTGGTATGATTGATATTGGTAAAGGCCGGCAGAATAGGCGTCTTGTAGTACAGGCTAGCCCAAGTACTAGTGCAACTTCAAGGCGGCTGTTTTGGGCATAAGACTCCCCTCGTGCCGTGTTTTGTGTACCGGGAGGGGAGTTGAAAGACTTTATTTCAAGATCTTAAATAGCTAGAGGGGGAGGGTGAATAGGTTCTAATCTTTTTTGTCTTTTTAATTTTTAGGCAAACAGTTATAAGACTTCTTTCAGCACAGATTAATCAATCTACATAAAATAAACACATCACAGTAAACACCAGACTTATAGTGGTTCCACAAGATATGGGTACATCCACTTTCCCCATTCACCTATCCAGCAGATAACTGGATTCAGCCTAACTTCCTTCAACTAGCTCAGATCCTCAGATCTTACAATCTCAGAACCAAAGATGGTTCCTACACCTCAGACTTAACATAAGTCCTACCTCAGATTCTTCTCCAGAATCCTACCTCAGGCCTTAGCCCTACCTCAGCCTTTATAATTAGGCTTACAACTCAGACTTTCCACAAGTCCTACCTCAGGCACACAGCCCTATCTAAGCCTTTATAATTTTAGGCTTACAATCTCAGATCTAACAGTAGATCCTACAAGAATTTGTGAGTAAAGAGTAACTGAAAACTTCACCAGCTAGATTTCTCTGTTGATGTGGTCTTCTTGATCAGTTCTTGGATTTACTGATTCTTCTGATCCAACCTAACTTAGCTTTTCAAAGCTTCTTGATTAGAACAAAATAAGGTGGATCTTCTCTGTTGAAGAAGATGATCTTCAATCAGGTTCTTCCTTAAATTCAGATAGAACTCTGAATCTTTCTTGCAGACAGCCCTTGATCTGTAAGAATTCTTCTTATTAATGCCTCACGTTCTTGTTCATGTTGTTGATTGTCATTTCCGATCTATCTCTTATATAGAGCTTGCTTCATGGTTACCGGCTGATCTGGTTCATAACAAACTTCTGACAGTTCTGACAGTGGTGTCAGACCGGCTAGTTATGACAGCTGTCAAGTCACCAGTCACATCACCAGGTTCTTCAATGTCTTTTCAACTCAGCACACAACACTCAACAGACTGCTTCACATGTGTCGACTCATATAGACTAAGTTTCGACACAAGTCTTCATGGTGTCGACACAATTACTCCAAGTGTCGACACAGTCATACTTCTGCAGCTCGATACTGTTTATTTTGTATGTGTCGACACAAGTCCTGTGTGTCGACACAGCAGCTTCTTGTCTCGACATTACTGTTGCAGACAGTTAGTGTTGAGTGTTTGCAAATGGCGTTGAGTGTATGTCGACACAAGTCCTGTGTGTCGACACAATTACTTCTGAACTCAACACAGCCTTTTGAGAGTTGGTGTGTCGACTCAAGTCCTGTGTGTCTACACAATTGTTTCAGGTGTTGACATATCTCCTGAATGTCGACATAGCTTCAGTTTTATGTGTCGACACAAGTCCTGCTTCAGATGTCGACACATTTCTGGATGTCGACACAACTGCTTCTTTAGGTGTCGACAAAGCTTTGAGTGTCGACACAGCTTCTTTATAAGTGTCGATACAGCTTTGAGTATCGACACAGCTTCTTTATAAGTGTCGACACAAATTCTGGGTGTCAACACAACTTTCCTGAGTGTCGACACAATTTGTTTGTGTGTCGACACAGCTTGCCTGAGTGTCGACACAAGTTTCCTGAGTGTCGACACAGTTTCTTCATAAGTGTCGACACTTGTACTTAGAAAATTTTTCTTCAAATTCTTAAACCTGCACAATGAAACTCAAACTTCTATCAAAAACAAATTGATTCATATCATTGACTAAGTTGTGGCTTCTCCAAATCTAGTACACATTTTCCAATGTACCCAACAATCTCCCCCTATTTGGAGAAGTCATAACTCTTAGTCAAAGATATACATCTCTTAAGATAAAACAAAATTGTAATAGAAGTAAAAACATTTCAGAGCAGGTTATCACATAATCATTGTAAACAACAAACACTTAATACTGAAACAGATTTCATTAATCAGAAAAAACTTTGGTTTACATGAATTTCTTATAGAACAAAATAAACAAATTAGTACATTGTTCTATTACATAAACCTAGCAATCCTATTACTGACTAGGCTCCTTAATAACTATTCATTTGCCAGACTTGATTTTAGCCTGCATCAAAGGTTCAGCAACCTCAGCTAGCTTTTTCCCTTTTAGAGCTTTCTTCTATAATTCTTCAGCCTTGATCTTCTGTCTTTCAAAAAAGTGGAAAGGTTTGGGGAAGTACTTGCTTGGATCTTGAGCATTAGCAGGTAGCTTCCTAGCCTTAGCACTTCTTCTATGTTGAAGAATTGCTTCTTGTTCTACTTGATATTTATTCCACTCTTATTCAGAATACCATTTACCCATGTCATGGGTTTTATCCTTTACAGCTTTCCAGGCAGTAAGTATGATGTTTCTAGAAGTTGAGCTCCACTGCTCAAAATATGGCTTCAGCTCAGCCTGCTCTCTGAATCTCTTCTTGGAAAGTTGAGCTTCCTTCTGAGCTTCTAATGCAGCTTTTTACATTTCAACCTTTTCCAGAATTACATTTTGTGCCTCTGGTGGAGGACTATACATTTTCAGCACTTCTTCTTGAACAATCTAAAAATCAGCTGGGGGGTAGATCACCTGAGCAACTTCAGGCTGATCTTCTTCAAAATATTCAGGTTGTATCCCAGATTCAGCTACATTATCATCATCACAAAGAGGAGGATATCCAAGAGTAGCTCTGATGTTATTGGTAGTCCATTTAGCATGGTCAGAGCTGGCTTTGACTAGTAATCTCTCCCCCTTTATGACTTTTCTTGCAATATGATCTCTTAAATCTTCTTTCTAGAATCTGAGTTGATCAGCTATATATTCAGTTCCCTCTTTAAAATAAGCTCTGAATTTTGTCAGGAAAGTTTTAATTTTCTCCTGAGATTCTTGAAATGTGGCTTTGACAGCAGATATATCTTCCTGAATTTGCTTGGAGATTTCAACCTTCAGAGTAGTGCTAGAATCAGTGAGCTTTGTCAATATTTCATGATGTGAATCCTTGAGATTTTCATTCATCCTTAACTGATTCTCCAGTACATATCCCTGCTTCACTTCAATTTCATCCACTTTAGCTTGGATATTTTGTTGTTGCTTGGACAGGAACACCACAACATTACCTCTTTTATGGAAGCAATCTGTCATCTCCTTCTTATTTTGATTCACTTCAAATCTAATGGATTTGATGTCCTGGGCCAATTGAAACTGTAACTCCTTATGAGTTTCATCCACATATTGCTCTATAGACTGTCTTTGATTATCCAGTTTTATTTGCATCTGGACCAGTAAAGAACTGAAGTCCACACTTGATGTGGATGATGATGTTCCCATTTGCAAAGTCTTCTTGTATCCAGAACTCTTTTTCTTTAAAACAGTTAGCTTCCTTTTCTTAGCCAATGTGGCTTCTTCATCTTCTGAAGATTCAGTTGTACTATTAATATTAACAGTATTCTTTTCAGTCGGGGTATCCTCCTCTGTATCCTTTGATAACTCCCCCTCAGTCTTTGGAATATCTTTTACTTTTTCATTATGCTCCCCCTCAGTCCTACCTGGAGGAAAATCAGGGAACAATTCTTCCAATGTAAATTCCTACTGAATCTATACAGAAGGAATAAGATTAGTTTTGGTTTAATGACTTTACTTTTTACACAAAAGTTTCCCCCCTGAACAATTATTGAGAAGAATACAATCATATATCACTAGACTGTGGAGAAGATACTTACTGGCTCATTTTGAGCATCTGTCTTATTAGTTTCTTCAGCTGCAATGTTGATTTCAGATACTACATTCATGATTGTATCTATAGCTAAGTCACTGTCTAAGACAGCATCATCAATACCTCTCCCTTGGGAAGGCAGCTCGGTTCCTTGTTCAAAGTGTTCTCCCCCTTGAGTGGAGTCAACTTGTTGCTCCTGGGGCTCACTGTCCTTTACTTGATCATCTGCTTTCTATTGGTGCTGGTCTTCATCAGAACTAAAGACCACTTCCTCCTCAGAATCACTGGAAGAATCAACCTATACAATCACTTTCTTTTTCTTCTTGTCTTTCTTAGTTTGCTCCTTGGGAGCAGGGACTTCCTTGGTCAGAACTCTGTCCCATCTTGACAGTATCCTCACATCCATTTTCCTCATGTGATTTATCTTAGAGCCATTTGCTTGTTTCAGAACATCTGGAATTACTAATGTCAAGCATAAACTGAGGATCCTTCCCAGGTTAGATTTCTTAATTCCTTCTTGTATTTTATCAAACACTACTGCTGCTCAGTCAGTGTTTATCTTGAATATAACCCTCACCATAAGATTGAACATGTGGGCAGAAATCCTATCATGTCCATCAGTCTTGCAGATTATCACTTTGCCCACAACTTCTGAAAGAAATTTTCCTTGGGAATTCATCCATTTTCTATTGATAGATGATCCAATCTTAATACTGGGACTCAGTCCACAACAGCATAAACCTTCAGTTATTTGGGAAGGAGTTATTTCGTCTGTATCCTTGAGCAATGGTAGATATACTGCTTTTCTGATAGATTTCAATGTGAGCTTCACCCGGGTATCTTGAATAGATGCCTTGATTTTCTTTCCTTCTGTATCCACAGTAGCGGTTGAGTAGAACTCCATGACTTCCTTTTTCCATATTTTGGTCGGTTCGGAGACCAAAAATTCTAAGCCATTTTCAGAAAGTAGGGCAATAACTCCCTAAATTTCATCAGAAGCAGTCGTGAATCCTTCGCGAACCAGCTCATAACCTTCATTAACCTTATCTTCTTGGTTTGACGTCATTGACGTAAGTGCTAGAGGAGAAGAGAAGAGAAGGTCTATGTCGACAGAAGGTATAGAGTCAAAAATTCTGATAGCGTAGTCGACCAAATTTTGGCTCCACCTATTTATAGTACTTGAGTCATGGGCAGATCAAAAGTCGGGTCTAAGTCGACAAATCAGTTTTTGTGTCGACGAAATTGACCTAGGTCTTGACAGAACTTAAGTTAAATCGACACGACTATGTGTCGACATACTAATGTCTAAGTCGATAAAACGAATTTTAAGTCGACACATCTATGTGTCGACATACTTGAGTCTGTGTCGACATACTTGTGTCTGTGTCGACACTGACCACTTTAGTCTCGACAGAGTTGTGTCGACATCAACTTTTTGTGTCGACACAGATATCCTCTCGACATATAGTCTCGACAAGGTTGTGTCGACACCTATTCCTCTGTCGACACAGATACTTTTTTTGTGTAGACATATCCTTGTTCTGTGTCGACACAACACACTGAGTGTGTCGATAAACTTGCTTATGTCGAGACAAACTTTGTACTTAGCCAAATTTCAACCGAAATTTGGTGCTTACATATGCTACTAATGGAAACTTGTGTTAACCTAGTCTAGGTTCAACATACCTAATTCAATTTTGAAATTATTAAATTTAGTTTCATCTAGTGGTTTGTAAAAATATCAGCTATTTGATTTCCAATTTTTACAAACTCTAGATTAATATCTTCCTTCTCAACATGTTCTCTGATAAAATGAAACTTAATATCTATATGCTTTGTCCTACTGTGTGATACAGAATTCTTAGCAATAGAAATAGCACTTGTAGAATCACAAAATAGTGGTATTCTACTTACCTGGATGTCATAATCTTCTAGTTGATGCTTTATCCACATCAATTATGCACAGCAGGTACCTGTAGCTATATACTCTGATTCAGTTTTTGATATAGCTACACTGGTTTGCTTCTTGCTGCTCCATGACACCAGCCTCCCACCAAGGAATTGACAGGTTCCTGTGGTACTTTTTCTGTCTTCTTTGCATCCAGCAAAATCTGCATCTGAGAAACCTGTTAATAGAAAATCTCTATTCTTAGGGTACCAAAGGCCTAGATTAGGTGTGTCCTTAAGATATCTCAAAATTCTTTTAACTGCAGTATAATGAGATGTCTTAGGGCATGCTTGATACCTAGCACAGACACATGTTTCATACATGATGTCAGGTCTACTAGCAGTCAAGTATAGAAGGGAGCCAATTATCCCTCTATACAAAGACTCATCAACAGGTTTCCCTGCTTGTTGGGTATTGTATCCACAATGTACCTGATTTGAAGAAGCCCCTGAGCAAGCCAAGATAAATAGACAGTGTGTTTGATGAAATCTTTTAAGTTGTGCTTGTAGTTATTCCACGCTAAGTACACACCAATGTCAGGGTGCAGTGGGTCAATATACACGGGTCTATGCAACGTAATCCCTCGTTGAGCAGATCAGTGTGTTGGCCTACGTGTACTCTCTCTATTGGGGTGTACTTAATTTCAAGTACAGGGCTATGATAAAGCAAGAGCAGACAAGGAGCAAGGATGGGCCAAAGACCAGCTCACGGGTTGAAAGACGAGAATCGTCTAAGTGTAAATCGTCGAGAATCACTAACAGATTCTCGCCGATTCGTCGAGAATCACTAGTGATTCTCGACGAGTCGTCGAGAATCACTAGATGATTCTCGCCAGTTGAGGCCAGCTGACTCAACGCCGCCAGAAAATTCTCAAAGGCAGAATCGTCGAGAATCACTAAGTGATTCTCGCCGATTCGTCGAGAATGACTTTGCATTCTCGACGATTCGGCGAGAATCAAATGTGATTCCCGCCGATTCTCCCTAGCCTCTAAAACCTGTGCAGCTAGAATTCACCAAGTAGAATTCGGCGATAATCGTAAGTGATTCTCGCCGATTCGTCGAGAATCACCTACGATTCTCGCCGAATTTGACTTGGGCAAATTTCCGACATTTTCTGGACCGGTCCAGGTTTCCAGCGGTATTTCGAACCGGACATAGGTATTTGCTTTGGTGGGGCCCACAACGGTCATCTTTATGACCTAGTGTATAAATACACAAGTATTGGTGTACAGTGTTTTTTACGAATACAGAATACGAAAGTCGAGTTGCCGTCAAACCCTAAATTCGCGAACTAGCTCCGCCGATCGTCTCCGCCGCCGCTCGTGCTGTAGTCACCGTGGCGGATCTCGATCTCCTCCAGATCCCTGGTGACAGAAGCCAAGTCTTGCACAGCGTCTCACGCGTCTAACCAGAGATCTTTTGTCTCTTGATTTGAGATAGGGAAATCCATCCCCGTCCGAATCGATCGAGACGATCGATCCTAGTGTGACCGTTGGAAGACCTTGCCGACTTCGCTAAGAAGATTGAATATCCAGTGCATCGCCGCTGCTTTCAGTTGCCGCCGCCAACACCGAGAGCCTTGCCGCCGCCCGTTGCCGCCGCCGGTCTCGGGGAGATTCTCTCCAAGAAAGATCTAGGGTTGTGGACTTTTCGTTGCCTATAAGAAAAAGTAGTCTAACGAAAAGGGACACCTAGATCTTCAAGTTGTTTGTATTTCTTATACACTCTAATTTCCTTTTCATTGTAAAGGAACATTTGGTTCCTAGTTGTAGGGTTGGGTGCAACCCGTGTTGTGGGAGTGTTGACTCCTACGTGTGGAAGGGTACCTTCCAATAGTGCAAGGATTGGATTTCAATCCTGTTGGTGAAGTGACCGAGTCGTCCCGGGTTGGGAGATAGGTCGAAGGGGGAAAGTGGACGTACCCAAATCGGGGAACCACTATAAATTACCTGTGTTATTTTCTGTGCTGTGTTGTTTTGTTTTCTTGTGTAGGTACAATTTTAATTCCGCAAATACCTTAAAAGTCACCTATCCCCCCCCCCTTGGTGAAGGTAGTTGACACTAGATGAACTTTCAAGTGGTATCAGAGGGAGGTTACTCATCAAAAAGGTTCACACCTTGAGTAGAATCCTGCCACCAGTGTCAAGAAGAAGAACGATATCTTCCATGGACGGACTCAAGCACTGCGGCAAAATCCCAGTATGCACCAGACTGAACTTTCCTATCTAGAAGGAAAGAATCAGATTCTACATGGAAGCAGTCGACCCCCGGCTCTTCATGATAGTGGAGGAGGGACCTTACATTCCCACTAAGGCCTCCACCATTGATCCTACCAAGAAAGTGCCCAAGAAACTTTCGGAAATGGACAAGGACGAAATGGTGCTGTTCGGACTCGACAAGAAAGCTCAGAACATCCTGGTAAGCGCAGTTGACGACTCTATGATGCAGAACTTCTGCAACTGCAGGACAGCCAAGGATCTCTGGAGCTGTTTGATTGTCCTAATGGAGGGCACAGATCAAGTGAGGGACGATCGGAGATCCCTCCTCAATCAGAAATATGAGGCCTTCAGGCAAGGGCCAAAGGAGGAGATCGGAGTTACCTTCGAAAACTTTCTCAAGATCGTCAATGCACTCAAAGGATATGGAAGAGTGTTCACTAACGGTGAACTCAATGATAAGTTCCTTAGGTCCCTCACTAAGGAATGGGACACAAAGATCTGCGTCATTCGCGAGTTTGGCAGACTTGCGAAAACTGACCCACAGATTTTGTTCGGGAAGCTCATGTCCTATGAGCTCCAGTTGAACACAAGGAAGGCTGAAGAGGAAGCAGAGAAAGCCGCGGCCAAGGAAAAGACGGTGGCCCTGAAAGCCATTCATTCCAGAAAGGGCAAGGGTGCCGCTACTTCCCGTGCGTGGAAGAGGGATGAAGAGGAAGACTCTGAGCCAAGCTCCTCCGGCTCAGAACTGTTAGAGGAAGACTTATCCCTCATCACACGGGAATTCAAGAAGTTCCTCAAGCTGAGGAATCAGAGAAAGAGAAACGGCTCCTCCTCAAGGGATCAGAAGAAGAATTATTCTTCTGACAGGTATGTTTCCAAACCGAACAAACACCGCTCATCTGACATTATATGCTTTGGTTGCAACAAGCCAGGACACGTCGTGGCCGACTGCCATCAAGGCAAGAGGGAAAAGGGAAAGGGAGAGGAGCACAGGTCCTCAAAAGACAAAAAGAAGGAGAGGAGTTACATCCCAAAGAAGCCAAAGACGCTGAGTGAATCTGACACGTCAGACACCAGCGATGATGAGGAAGCCTACTTTGGGCTAATGGGTCGCTCTGACTCAGAAGGAGAATGCCCCCCATTTACTGGGAAGGTAAAAGCTCACACCCCTCTCTCAGACTCTGAATCTGATCCTGAGTCTCAGGATGATGACCCTGAGGACAGCCCTTCTGCCCGTGAAGCTGAGCTCCTCGATAAGTATGAGCTTCTGCTCAATACTTTCCTGGAATGTCGAAAGAGACTGAAGGCTGAGAAAAAGGAAGTTAAATTCCTTAAAGGTGAGAGTGTATCCCTGAGGGAAGAGATCACCAGTTTGATCTCCCTCCGACAGGAGCACTTGGACCTGACTTCAAAGCATTCAGAATCTCTTAAGCTCCTTGATCTTAAGCAGGAGGAAGTCGACAAGTTGGAAGAACTACTTGCGGCAGAAAGGAAGATCGTCAAGAGCTTCTCTATGCCAAAAACTATTCTTCCATTAGTTGATACCTTCTCTGCTCAGGCCAAAGGAGCTGGCTTGGGGCATGTAGGGGTATCTAGCTCCTCATCCAGGAGAAACAGGAACAAGAAGAAGAATAAGGCTGCCAAGAAAGCCTCTGCTGCTGAGAAAGGAAAGGCCCCACTCAGCCCTGTTGAGTTCAGAAAGCCTAGCTTTCCCTGTAACCAACATGACTTTGAGTCAACATATGGCCATCACTTCAGGCCCTCGGTTACAAATCCGAAGAGCCGGTATGATGGGTGGACCTTTCCCCGTAACTTCAGTGAGAGTGTCTTCAAGGCACCTTATGAGGAAATCCACTTGGGAAATTATGGTCAATTCTCTAGCGGCCATAATAGGAAGCAGGCACCTAAGGCCAAGCCTGTTACACTGAAAAGCCAAGAGGTGAAGAAGTCATGTGACTGTGGTCATCATGATGCCTCCACCTCCAGGTCTTCGGCCCCGGCTGAACCCCATGTTTCAAGGGTAAAGCAGGCGCCCAAGAGGAGGTATAACAGGTTTGACTGCTGGTGCTGTGGCAAAATTGGTCACTTTGCCATGGATTGTTGGTTTAATCCGAAGAATATCGAGACTCCTCATGTTGGCAATGCGAGGTCGACCTCTCGTAGAGCTAACCAACCGAGGGGGAGTATGCTAACGAAAAATATAGGACCCAAGTACGATTGGGTTCCTAAGGCAAATTAATTTTATTTTGCAGGAATGTCCAAAGGCCAACAAAACTCCTATTTGGTATTTGGACAGTGGATGCTCCCGTCACATGACCGGGACAAGAAGCCTGCTGCGGGAGTACTCTCCAGTCGAGAATGGACCCAAAGTCATATTTGGGGGATCTGATCGGGGAGTCACCAGAGGTTACGGTACGATTTCCAACGGTATACTCTCTATCTCTAACGTAGCTTATGTTGAAGGGTTAACTCATAACCTGATCAGCGTAAGCCAGTTATGTGATAAAGGGTATGATGTTAGGTTCTGCAAGGATAAATGCCTGATAATATCATGTGATTCTTCGGAGACTGTATTAACTGGCATTAGGAGCAGAAATATTTTCTGTTTGGATTTTCTTAGTTTAGATTCTTCTACCCCAGTATGCCTCGTTGCAAAAGGAAGTGCATCTCTTTGTGAATAATGACACAAGAGATTGGCACACATTAATTACAAGACAATTAATATGTTGTTTTCCAAGGACTTAGTAAGGGATGCTCCCATTATTAAGTGCATTAAAGATAGTCCATGTCCTGCATGTCAGATGGGCAAGAAGACTCGGGCCACCTTTAAGGGCATCCCAGACAAAGACTCCTCCAGATGTCTTTATCTTCTGCATATGGACTTGTTTGGTCCTATGCAAGTTCATAGCTTAGGAGGGAAGTCGTATACGCTAGTGATTGTAGATGATCACTCTCGGTTTACGTGGGTGTTCTTTTTAAAGCGCAAGTCTGATACGTTTGACATCTTCACTAGTTTTGTCAAGCAGATACAGAACGAACTTAACTACTCAGTGGTCAAAATCAGAAGTGACCACGGAACAGAGTTTGAGTTTGGGGCTATGACAGAGTTCTGTGAAGAACTTGGTATCTTTCATGAGTTCTCCTCCCCTCGCACTCCTCAACAGAATGGAGTGGCGGAGAGGAGGAATAGAATACTCATTGAGGCGTGCACGACAATGTTAAATGACGCTTCTCTCCCAGAATACTTCTGGGCTGAGGCTGTCAATACGGCTTGTCATGTACAAAACTGGACGTTGATCAACAAGAGCCATCGTAAGACTCCTTATGAGCTACTAAAAGGCAAGAAACCAACCATGTCCTATCTGAGGATCTTTGGCTGCAAATGTTATGTACTGAATAATAGGAAGTACCCGCGTACTAAGTTTGGTGAAAAATGCTTCGAAGGCATATTCATGGGCTATAGTAGCCATAGCCGAGCTTATAGAGTTTTCAACAAGAAAACTCTAGTGGTAGAGGAATCAATAAATGTTGTATTTGATGAAGGAAGTTTGCTTCATTGCAAGACTTCTAGTTGTCTTCCTGAAGATGCAGGTGCCAGACTCGAAAAGTTACAACTGGATGATCCCGAGAAAGATGCAACTCCAAAATACGTCAAGGTCTCCACATCAACGCCGATCGGAGAAGTTGAAAATCAAAATGAAGCAAATCCTTTAGAAGAAGGGGATGCCCAAGAAGTAGTCGAAGCACTTGATGCAAGACTTCTAGAGCTCAGACACGTGAGGGATCATCCCAGAAATCAAATCATTGGAGATCCCCGAGATGGTGTTAGAACTCGCCGAGGTACTCTTAACGAGATTTTGCATCTTAGCTTTCTGTCGCAGGTTGAGCCAAAAAAGTTCGACGAAGCGAACAAAGACGCGTCATGGATTTTGGCCATGCAAGATGAGCTGCATCAATTCGAAAGATGCAAAGTCTGGACGCTGATTCCCAGACCGAAGACGCAAAATGTGATTGGCACCAAGTGGATCTTCAGAAATAAGTTGGATGAACATGGAGTCATCATCAAGAACAAAGCCAGATTGGTGGCTCAAGGATACAGACAGGAGGAGGGGATTGACTTTGACCAGACGTTTGCACCAGTTGCACGGCTCGAGGCAATCCGGCTATTCCTAGCCTATGCCTCTCACAAAGGATTCATAGTATATCAGATGGACGTGAAATCGGCTTTCTTGAATGGAGATTTGAAAGAGGAAGTATACATCGCTCAACCTCCAGGTTTTGTCAATCCTACTTATCCTAATCATGTATATTTTCTTAATAAAGCACTATATGGCTTAAAACAAGCTCCTCGAGCTTGGTATGAGACATTGTCTAGTTTTCTTCTTGAGAACAAGTTCTCTAGAGTAAAAATAGACAAGACATTGTTTCTCAGGGAAGTCAAAGGCAAGATTTTGCTGGTGCAAATCTATGTTGATGACATTATATTCGGCTCAACGGACAACAATCTTTGCAAAAAGTTTTCCAAACTTATGCAAGGAAAGTTTGAAATGAGCAGTATGGGAGAGCTGAAGTATTTCTTGGGACTTCAAGTGAAGCAGTCTGAGGAAGGAATCTTCATTTCTCAGATGAAGTTCACAAATGAACTCCTCAAGAAATTCGGAATGGAGAATGCAACCTCTATGAGGACTCCAATGGGATCCACCATGTCTCTGGATAAGGATGAGAAAGGGAAACCTTTTGATGAAACCAAATACAGAAGCATCATTGGATCTCTGCTCTATCTTACTGCGAGTAGACCGGATATCATGTTCTCCACATGTGTTTGTGCCAGATATCAGGTGAACACTAAGGAATCTCATTATGTCGCTGCAAAGCGAATTCTTAGATACCTTAAAGGTACCCCTAATCTTGTCTTATGGTACCCGAGAAGCAATGATGTCGAGCTAATAGGTTTTTCAGATGCTGATTTTGTAGGAAGTCGGGATGACAGAAAAAGCACCTCCGGGACGTGTCAATTCCTCGGAAGAAGGCTCATCTCTTGGAATAGCAAGAAGCAGAATTGTGTTGCAACCTCCACAGCGGAATCAGAATACATTTCGGCTGGAGCTATTGCGCACAACTTCTATGGATCAGAAATCAGTTAGCAGACTATGATCTCCAGTTCAAGGAAGTACCGATGTACTGCGACTCCTCCAGTGCAATTGCTATTGCCAACAATCCGGTATCGCACAGCATAACGAAGCATATTGAAGTGCGTTACCACTTCATTCGGGAGCACGTGGAGAACAAGGACATCTCTCTCTGCTATGTCCCCACGGACAAGCAGATTGCAGATATTTTCACAAAGCCCTTAGACGAGGCCAAGTTCAGTCTCTTCAAAACTGAATTGGGGATGCTCAACTATGAGGAATGAAGACTCCAGAAGCTCCTGGCTCGTGCATCTAGGGGGAGCATCTGCCAGGAACTCAAGTGTAAGCATAGGTGCAAGAACTGAGGGGGAGCATGGTGTCAAATGCACCAGACCCAGATTTGCAGAAGCCGAAAAGGGGGAGATTACCCTCTCGGCTAAGGCTAAGGTGGCTCCAAGTTTGCTCTCAAGTAATTGGTGGCTCCAAGTTTGCTCTCAAGTAATTGGTAATGAATATCTCTCTCAACTCAATTTTAAATTTATGATTTTCATTCCTATATGCTCTATTCACCTTAGCTTGTAGGGTTTAGGCTTCTTCAAATAGGGGGAGATTGTTGGGTATTTATCCACAATGTACCTGATTTGAAGAAGCCCCTGAGCAATCCAAGGTAAATAGACAGTGTGTTTGATGAAATCTTTTAAGTTGTGCTTGCAGTTATTCCACGCTAAGTACACACCAATGTCAGGGTGCAGTGGGTCAATATACACGGGTCTGTGCAACGTAATCCCTCGTTGAGCAGATCAGTGTGTTGGCCTACGTGTACTCTCTCTATTGGGGTGTACTTAATTTCAAGTACAGGGCTATGATAAAGCAAGAGCAGACAAGGAGCAAGGATGGGCCAAAGACCAGCTCACGGGTTGAAAGACGAGAATCGTCTAAGTGTAAATCGTCGAGAATCACTAAGAGATTCTCACCGATTCATCGAGAATCACTAGTGATTCTCGACGAGTCGTCGAGAATCACTAAATGATTCTCGCTAGTTGAGGCCAGCTGACTCAACGCCGCCAGAAAATTCTCAAAGGCAGAATCGTCGAGAATCACTAAGTGATTCTCGCCGATTCGTCGAGAATGACTTTGCATTCTCGACGATTCGGCGAGAATCAAATGTGATTCCCGTTGATTCTCCCCGGCCTCTAAAACCTGTGCAGCCAGAATTCGCCAAGTAGAATTCGGCGAGAGTCGTAAGTGATTCTCGCCGATTCGTCGAGAATCACCTACGATTCTCGCCGAATTTGACTTGGGCAAATTTCCGACATTTCCTGGACCGATCCAGGTTTCCAGCGGTATTTCGAACCGGACTTAGGTCTTTGCTTTAGTGGGGCCCACAACGGTCATCTTATGACCTAGTGTATAAATACACAAGTATTGGTGTACAGTGTTTTTTACGAATACAGAATACGAAAGCCGAACCGCCGTCAAACCCTAAATTCGCGAACTAGCTCCACCGATCGTCTCCGCCGCCGCTCGTGCTGTAGTCACCGTAGCGGATCTCGATCTCCTCCAGATCCCCAGTGATAGAAGCCAAGTCTTGCACAGCGTCTCACGCGTCTAACCAGAGATCTTTTGTCTCTTGATTTGAGATAGGGAAATCCATCCCCGTCCGAATCGATCGAGACGATCGATCCTAGTGTGACCGTTGGAAGACCTTGCCGACTTCGCTAAGAAGATTGAATCTCCAGTGCATCGCCGCTGCTTTCAGTTGCCGCCGCCAACACCGAGAGCCTTGCCGCCGCCGGTCTCGGGGAGATTCTCTCCAAGAAAGATCTAGGGTTGTGGACTTTTCGTTGCCTACAAGAACAAGTAGTCTAACGAAAAGGGACACCTAGATCTTCAAGTTGTTTGTATTTCTTATACACTCTAATTTCCTTTTCATTATAAAGGAACATTTGGTTCCTAGTTGTAGGGTTGGGTGCAACCCGTGTTGTGGGAGTGTTGACTCCTACGTGTGGAAGGGTACCTTCCGATAGTGTAAGGATTGGATTTCAATCCTGTTGGTGAAGTGACCGAGTCGTCCCGGGTTGGGAGATAGGTCGAAGGGGGAAAGTGGACGTACCCAAATCGGGGAACCACTATAAATTACCTGTGTTATTTTCTGTGCTGTGTTGTTTTGTTTTCTTGTGCAGGTATAATTTTAATTCCGCAAATACCTTAAAAGTCTCCTATCCCCCCCCCTAGGTAAATGTAGTTGATACTAGGTAAACTTTCACTACTTCATCTCTGCATATAGGCATACTTGTTCCCATTGGAGTTTTCATAGTAGAAGCTGAGTCCAAATCATACTTCTTAATCAACTCCTTGTTTAACTTAGACTAGGATATGGACAACCCACTCTCAGTTTGTCTAACTTGAAGTCCCAAGAAGAACTTCAGCTCACCCATATTGCTCATCTCAAACTTCCCTTGCATAAGTTTGGCAAACTTCCTACAAAGGCTGTTTTCAGTAGAACCAAAGATAATGTCATCCACATATAGCTGGACTAGTATTATCTTGCCTTTTGATTCTCTATAGAATAGAGTTTTGTCTATCTTTCCTCTAGAGAATTTATTCTCAATGAGGAAGGCAGACAATGTTTCATACCAAGCCCTTGGAGCTTGTTTCAAACCATATAGTGCTTTCCAAAGCCTATATACATAATCAGGAAAGTGAGAGTCTACAAAACCTGAGGGTTATTCTACATAGACTTCTTCTTTTAAATCACCATTCAGAAATGCTGATCTCACATCCATTTGATATATTTTGAACCCTTGATAGGCAGCATAGGCTAAGAACAGCCTTATTGCCTCCAGCCTTGCCACTGGAGCAAAGGTTTGATCAAAATCAATACCTTCCTCTTGCATGTAGCCTTTTGCTACCAGTCTAGCCTAGTTCTTGACTATAGTGCCATTCTCATCAAGCTTGTTCCTGTAGATCCACTTAGTTCCTATTATGTTGTGATCCTTAGGTTTTGGCACCAGTTCCTAGACCTTACACCTTTTGAACTGACTGAGCTCTTCTTGCATTGCATCAATTTAGTTTGTGTCTTGCATGGCCTCTTCAATCTTCCTGGGTTTTATCTGAGACAGGAAGCTAGAACATAGAACTGTGTTCATGCTCCTGCTCCTTGTTAGAATACCCTGACTTGCATCACCAATGATCTGGTGAGCTGGATGATCCTTCAGGTGTCTCATTGCTGGAGGAATTCTGTCAGCATTATGGTTATCTCCAGTTTCCTCATCTTGATGCTCTACATTTTCTTCTTCATCCAGAGGGACTTGATCTCCCCCTGGATAGCTGGCATCTTTATCCTCATCCAGTTTAGCAGGAACATCTTCATTGATGGTCAGCTTGTCCAGCTTATTTGCTAGACCTGTATAACTAACTGAAGAACTAGACAATTCACTGTTAATAAACATTGACTCATCAAATACAACATGCACAGATTCTTCTACAACTTGAGTAATCAAGTTGTAGATCTTGTATGCTCTACTATGGTTGTTGTACCCAATAAATATCCCTTCTAGGGATTTGGAAGCAAACTTAGTTTGGTAGTGTTTACCATTGACTAGTACAAAACACTTACTACCAAAGATTCTGAAATAAGATATGTTTGGTTTTTTGCCTTTCAAAATCTGGTAGGGAGTCATCTTGTGTTTCTTGTTGATGGAGACCCTATTGAGCACATGACATGCAATATTTACTATCTCAGCCCAGAAGTATTCAGAGAGAGTAGTGTCATTCAGTAGAGTTCTACTGGCTTCAATTAGAGTCCTATTCTTTCTTTCAGCAACACCATTTTGCTGAGGAGTTCTAGGTGAAGAGAATTCCTGATAAATCCCAAGTTCTTCACAGAATTTTATCATACATTCAGACTGAAATTCAGTTCCATGGTCACTTCTGATTTTGACCACTGAGCTGTTGTATTCATTATGTATTTGTCTGATAAAAGTCTGGAAAATAGTTGGGATTTCAGATTTCTGTCTCAAGAAGAAAACCCATGTAAATCTAGAATAGTCATCCACAACAACAAGTGTGTATGTTTTCCTACCAAGACTATGGATTGGCATAGGACCAAACAAATCCATATGCATGAGATACAAACATCTCTTTGAATCTTTGATGTCAAGTGACTGAAAAGAGGACTTAGTATGCTTGCCTTTTTGGCAAGCTGAACACACAATCTTTTTTATGGACTAAACTTGAGGACAATTCCTCACTAATCCCATGCTGAACAGCAGTCCAATTTATTTATAGTTCAGATGAGCTAGCTTCTTGTGTCATTTGACACATAGAGAAGCTTTCTCTCCTGCAACCAAACAAATAGGTGAGTTGTTAGACTCACACTCTAGGTTAAGGCAATACACATTTCCTTTCCTAGTGCCAGTCAAAATGATCTCTTGATCACTTAACCTTTTTACTAGGCACTCCCCTTTGAGGAAAGAAATATCATAACCTAGATCACTAAGTTGACTTATGCTAATCATGTTATGTTTTAGACCCTTTACATAAGCCACTTTAGTGATTGTAATTGAATCACAAGATATGTTACCAAATCCTTTGATGATTCCCTTTTCTGATCCACCAAAGATAACTTTTGGTCCATTCTTTATGGGCACATAGTCCCTCAACATTCTCCTTGTTCCAGCCATATGTCTTGAACAGCCACTATCCAAGTACCATATAGGCGTATGGTCACTTGGATTCACCTGCAACAAATAAAGAATCACTTACCCTTAGAACTTAACTTGCTAGTGGGTCCTAGGTCCTTGTTAGTTTGAAATCCCGTGACTGATCTAACAGGAATCCTACTTTTGGTTTTAACACTTAAGTTAAACCAGCAATCCATGACAAAGTGGCCCACCTTGCCACAACACCAACACTCAAACCTATTATACCTATTCTTAGGTACAGGCCTTCTTACTTTGTTGCTAGTATACTTATTAAGTATTGGTGCTGGAACAGCATTCTTCAAGAACTCCTCTTGAATATGATGGGCATGCCTATAGATTGGTCTATTGGCATTAGCACCTTTGCTCATGAAATTTTCATGCTTACAGTGACCATGTGTAATGTCATGATCATACCTGTTAGTAGGATTCACTACCTTCTTAAAGAAAATAGGGGGATTATCAGCTAGAGACTGAACTGTGGATTTACCTTTTCTATGAGAATTGGTAGCCCTAGTTCTTCCCTTAAAGCCTAGACCAGTCTTCCCTTTTTGTGAAACAAAATTATCTATCAAAGGTAAGACTGATTTTGACTTGGAGAATTTAGCCACTAGCTCTCTCTCTTGCTGAAGTTTTCCCTCCAGTTTCTTGATATGATTCTCTTTGAATGAGATTGTGCCCATCTGAATAATTGTAATATTTTTCAATTTGGTAAGCTCATTTAGTTTTTGATCCAGTAGTTTTGCTGAATCTGCTGCAGCCATCTTAAGAGACTCAATCTCTTTGGCTTGCTCTTTAACAAGAAACTTGCTCTTCTTTAGAGCATGCAACAACCCACCATACTCATTAATGAGTTGGTGAATATCCCCCTCAGACTCAGATCCATCCACTTCTTTTGAAGAAGATGCTTCTGATTCTGATCCAGTAAAGTAATCTGAGACTAGGGGAGAATTGTTTACCTTACTTGGTCCAGGCTGATCCTGGCACTTATCTTCTTCAGATTGAGTCATCAGCCCTTTACAACAATATTCTTCCACTCCATTTATGGAGTCCAGCATCTGTAGGAATTCTAGTTCCCTAGAATCCTCTTTTGTTGAGAAGAGTCCAACATATACTTCTATTTCTTCTTCTTTAGATTCTGAAGATGAAGAGTCTCTCCAACTCTTCTCCTTCTGAGCCACAAGACACTTCTCCTTCTTGCCTTTGACCAGCTGCTTCTTCTTGTCCTTTGACTCCTTTCTTTTGTCAGTACATTCAGCTATGACATGCCAAGACCTGTGTAAGACCCCCCTCCCGGAACACAAGACACGGCACGAGAGGGGTCTTATGCCCAGAACAGCCGCCTTGCGGTAGCACCAGCACTCGAGCTAGCCTGTACCACAAGACGCCTATTCTGCCGGCTACAACCAATATCAACAAATAACTGCCAACCCAACCATAATAATATGAAAGTCAAATCCACACCAAGCATATGTCCATAATATCATAAATAAAGAAGCTACAGCCAGCTTCCAATATCAGAGTACGAGAACAGAATTGCCCCGAAGGGCTACAACAAAATCACTCTCTCACTCACATCTGTAACCGATGGTAGCGACGGTACCGTCCCTTCAGGCCCTGTCACCCTGGTCTGGCTGTCCGTCTGCATAGCCTGCTGCTCCACCTGCGGGGTTTCCTCCTAAAAAAGGAAGACGTAGCAACCGTTAGTCAAAAAGACTAAGTGGTTTCACATCCGCTCCCCCGGCGACTCCTCGGCACCGGGCGGAGAAAGGAACAGGTACAATATATAAATAACAGTAGTATAACAGGTGAAGTGAGTATACATATTATAAGCAGCAACATCAATAGTGCTCTTATTTTCAAAACTACAAACTAAAGCAGCAAGAGAGTATATAACTAGAACAGTAAGTAACTCAACTTATATGGATGCCCATACAAGCATATAAGTTGAGGGTCGTTCAGCAGAAAGTAACTCATCGTATAGGAGTGCCCATACAAACTTATACGATGAGGGTCTTGTGTATGTAATGAAGTGCAATGCTATGTATGCAATGCAATGACACACCCATGCTCAAGCACATGCAATCGCTATGTCGACACAGACTTATAGTTCCCACTATTCGAGCAGGTAGCTAACCTCTCAGGAATCAACCGTCGTAGTCAAATGGTGACAGTAGAGCGGGCATCTCCACTACTAGGCTGGTCTCCACACTACCTGGCCTAGGCCTCTGTATGCCTCCACGCTAGGAACACAACAGCGGAGCTCACATGCGTACTATGGCTCAGTGGGTTCTCTCGGGTAAATATGCACCAAGATCCTAGCCCCTGACTGGCCTATGGTATGACACGGAAGGAGCCTCGGAAATGAGCACGAGGACCAAGCCCAACCGATCACTTGGCACGGAAGGAGCCTCGGGACGTGAACACCGAGGACCAAGCCCAACCGCCCAAGGTCTAACTGTCAACTCCCATCGGTGTGACGATTGGCGAGCCCGTAGACCTGCCACACTATCCTTAACCCGGGATTACGACACCGCGTATCGACTCACACCACATGCAATTCCACAATTCCATGGCATGGAAGGAGCCTCGGAGAAAGCACGAGGACCAAGCCCAACCATCCATCAAATCCGGAAGGAGCCTCGGGACGTGAACACCGAGGACCAAGCCCAACCGTTCAGGTGGCACGGAAGGAGCCCCGGGACGTGATCACCGAGGACCAAGCCCAACCGTCCAATTTTATCCAACTCAACCTCATTCCCATTGGTGACGGTCAACACCGCACTTGTTAACCTCCACAATGCTACCCATGGGGAGACGACACTCTAAGCATTGGACTATCCATTCCCTTCCATCAATCCATTATACATCCTGGCCATAGTTTTAATCATTTACAAATTCTTCCAAATGAATTCAACATATTATAGATAATGCGCATAATGGTGATCTACCAAATATAACAAAGCCTTTCATTCACTTAGGCTTGATTCACATCACGGCATAGGAATTCAAGTCCTCGAACATCAATCTTCACATTACCTCAGTGATTAACACAAAAGAATTCACCCAACCTCGAGATGAATTGCAACATCTATTCCATCGAATCCAAGTTCATATTATAATCACCTAGAATTGTATGTAATCTGGTCAGCAACTTTGACTGAGGGTTCCCGTGGCTACAGGTATCGCCTGAAAATGTGCCACCACTCGTTGGAAAGGTAATTTTAAGGGCTACGACTTTCGTATTTAGTTGAAAGCCCAGATCTGGTCACATCATACCAGAAATGCAACTCGAAGTCTGCTGCGTACAGGATACAGAATTCCTGGGCATTAACTTCCAACCGCAGCGGATTCAAACGGACTTTCCCGTGGCTACAGGTATCGCATGGAAACATGCAACCACTCGTTGGAAAGGTAATTTCAATGGCTACAACTTTCGTGTTTAGTCGAAAGCCCAGATCCGCCCCCTTCTTGCTTAAAAATAGCTAAGAAGGTCGCTGCATGCAGAATACAGATTCTGCACGCATCTTGAAGCGAAGTGAACGGCATCCGTTCATCTTCCTCCTCAAGCGATTTTCCCCAAATCGCAGCCAGAAGTTCCTCCGCCCTAAATCTCCCTCTTGAGGCCAATTCCTCTTCACGAGACCACCCCTATCATCACTTTGAAGCGATGGGGGGGGGGGGGGTTGAAGACGACTAAGCTTTAGAGCACAAGCTCTAGCATGGCCTTCCTAGAAAGCTTCATCTCACACATCAAGACTCGTTTGAGTCGATGTCTCGCCTAAGAATAACTATAGATCTAGCACCAAGGGAGAGGGGAGGAAACTCACTTCATTTCCGGCGTTTCCTCCGTTGCCGGCCATGGATCGCGTTACTCTTCGTGGCAGCATCCTTGGTGCAGTTGTCCTTCACGGCAAAGGAAGGAGAGAGAGAAGTCCGCCTCCAAAGCTCGCACCAGCAGGCTCTCCTCCGGCGATCTGCGGTATTCTCCTCTACCCTTCGCTCCCGAAGGTTTGCACGGTGACGGCTCGGCAAGAAGGATCGGATGCGATGGTTAGGGTTTGGTTTACTCCCTTTTTATATTACATATTAGGTTAAGTCCCTTCTGCCACGTGTCACTCTCTAATTGGACCGCCCAAATTAGGTTTCATTTGAAGTGACCGGTCCAAAGATCATTCAGCACGAATCCCGAGGTCCAGTTCGGTCCGCCTAAACAAGCCGGTGAATCGGCCTGGGCGCAAAAAACGCACAAGTCAAATTCGGCGGGAATCAGCCAATGATTCCCGTCGATCGGCGAGTATTGGCGGGTCATTCTCGACGAATTCGTCGAGTATCAACAATGATACTCGACGATTTTCCCTTGGCCATTTTATCGGACATCCTGTCACTGTGTGCGTTGAGTATCAGTCAGTGATACTCGACGATCGGTGGGTATCACCGGGTATTCTCGGCGATCGGTGAGAATCGTCAGGCATTCTCGACGATTTTCCCTTAGCCTACTGCAGTTCTGAGTCCGGCGGGTATCGACCACCGATACCCATCGAATCGGCGAGAATCAACCTCCATTCTCGACGATCGACGAGCATCAACCTCCATTCTCGATGATTTTTACTTAGCCGAGTTCCCTCATCTCGGCTACCGGTTGGGGTATCCTTGAACCCAACCCTACACGTATTCAATGCACCTGACACCTCGCGTCAGTGCACTCCGAGCCCGAGTTGAGTCTCTTGACTCAGAACACGTGCGAGGGGCCTAGCGTGAATTGGGACGTTACAAATCCTATAAACAAAATAAAAAGATTTCGTCCCCGAAATCAGGCTGAGGTCGTGGGGAGTAAAGCATACAGAAAACAAAATATGCTTTTAAATAAAATTACCTGAAGCAAACAACTCCGGGTAGCATCTTTGCATCAAATCCATTGGCTCCCATGTGAATTCCTCCTTCCCATGATTAGACCATAGCACTTTTACCAAGGGGACACTTTTGCGGCGCAAGGTTCTTATCTCATTATCAACGATCCGCACCGGCTCCAGTCGCATAGATCTGTAAGACGCCACAGTACCATCAGTTGTGGGGATGTATTGTTCGGGCCGCAACAGCGCCTTCCGAAGCGACGATACATGGAACACATCGTGGAGATTCTCTAGCTCGGGCGGTAGCTCCAGCCGGTAGGCCAAAGGGCCAACCCTTTCCAATATGACATAGGGCCCAACATACCGTGGACTGAGCTTCTTCACTCCTCGCACTCGTGACACTCCATGCATCGGCCGGATTTTTATAAACACCTTATCACCCACTTGAAATTCCACCATACGGTGCCTTGCGTTGTAATACTTCGCCTGCCGACTTTGAGCCTCCAACATGCGATCCCTTATTAGCCTAACCACCGCATCAGTGTCATCTATGTACTCAATTCCCAAAGTCTTCGGGTCTTCATCCTGCACCCAAGACAAGGGGGTCATACACCTCCTTCCATATAGGGCTTCATGGGGCGCCATGCCAATACTAGCTTGATGGCTATTGTTATAGGAGAATTCCACCAAAGGCAAGAGTCTTTCCCACGGCTCTCCCCTATCTATCACACACAACCTCAACAGATCTTCCAACGTTCGGATGGTCCGCTCAGACTGTCCGTCCGTCTGAGGATGAAATGCGGTACTGAAGGTAAGACGTGAGCCCAAATACGTCTGTACCGCCTTCCACTCCTTGGAGGTGAAATGACCATCACGATCCGAAACTATCGTCTTAGGTACGCCGTGATACCGTACAAATTGTTCCACAAACAGGCGTACCAAGACGTCCACATGAGCCTCCTTCTTCATAGGAATGAACCAGGCAACCTTCGTTAGGCGATCAACGATCACCCACACTGAATCATTCCCTGAGCGGGAGCGAGGTAGCCCATGTACGAAGTCCAAGGATATATCCTCGAACTTCCATTCGGGGATTGGCAACGACTGCAACAGGCCACCGGGGCTCCTACATTCCGCCTTCACTCTTTGGCAGGCTTCACAATGCGTGACAAAGTACCGGACATCTTTCTTCATCCCTGGCCAACACATCGTCTTCCGTAAGTCGGCGTACATCTTTGAAATTCCTGGGTGCACGAAATATTGAGAGCAATGTGCTTCTCTCATAATATCCTCCCGGATTCTGCCACCTTTGGGAATGTAGAGTAGGCCGCGAAAGTAAATGAGGCCGTACTTTAGTGTGTACTCGTCGGTAGTCCCGTCTTCGATTAACTTTATTGTCGGGGCCAAAGCCGCATCCAATCCTTGCTCCACTCGGATCCGGTCCCGGATATCACAAACTATGCTCATGCTGTACAGGTACTCCGTATATTCCGAAGAAGCCTTAAATATTAAGGTGATGTCCATCTCCTCGATCATCCGTGCCAACTCCATGCTCATCAATCGAGGTTCTGGGCTCGAGCCGGGTACTTTCCTACTCAACGCATCGGCTACCGAGTTTGCTTTTCCGGGGTGGTAGTTCAAGGTGAACTCATAGTCGCATAGAAACTCTAACCACCGCCGTTGTCTTAAGTTCAATTCCTTCTGGGTATGGACGTACTTCAAATTTTTATGATCCGAGAAGATTTCGCAGTGGACGTCGTATAGATAATGCCTCCATACCTTCAAGGCGAACACCACCGCTCCTAGCTCCAAATCATGCACCGGGTAATTGATTTCATGCTTCTTCAATTGTCTTGAAGCATAAGCAATTACGTGTCCGTGTTGCATCAACACCGCTCCCAACCCCTGATAAGACGCGTCCGTATAAACTTGAAATCCTTCCTTCCCAGACGGAAGGACAAGGATGGGGGCGGAGGTAAGTCTATCCTTCAATTCCTGGAATGCCGCTTCACACTGGGGTGTCCACTCAAATGGCACTCCTTTCTTTGTCAAGGAAGTAAGCGGGAGGGCAATCTTGGAGAATCCTTTTACGAACTTGCGGTAGTATCCGGCAAGTCCAAGAAAACTTCTCACATCGGCCGCCGATTTCAAGGGCGACCACTCCTTCACGGCGCGCACCTTGGCCGGATCCACAGCTAGTCCTGCCCCACTGATTACATGGCCTAAGAAAGCAACTTCCTTAAGCCAGAATTCACACTTGCTAAACTTGGCGAATAGGGCGTGCTCTTTTAGCTTCTCCAGTACTAAGGCCAAATGTCCGGCATGTTCTTCCTCCGTCTTCGAGTAGACTAAGATGTCGTCAATGAACACAATGACGAAGACATCTAGATAGGCCTCAAACACTTTATTCATCAAGCTCATGAAAGCCGATGGGGCATTGGTGAGTCCAAACGGCATCACTGTGAACTCATATAAGTCGTACCTGGAGCTGAAAGCCGTTTTCTGTATATCATCCTCCTGTATTCTCAATTGGTAGTACCCCGAGCGCAAGTCTAACTTGGAGAACCAATGCGCTCCCACCAGTTGGTCAAACAACTCATCGATCCGAGGTAACGGGTAGGTGTTCCGTAATGTCAGTCTGTTGAGTTCCCGATAGTCTATACATAAACGCAGGGTTCCATCTTTCTTCTTAACGAATAGAACAGGGGCTCCCCAAGGTGACGAGCTGGGGCGAACAAACCCTGATTCTACCAACTCCTGCAATTGCACTCTAAACTCCGCAAGTTCTTTTGGGGCCATCCGATAAGGGGTCCTGGAGACAGGCTTAGCTCCTAGTACAAGCTTAATCTGAAAATCCACTTCTCTATGCGGGGGTAACCCTGGCAGTTTCTCGAGAAATACCTCAGGGAAATCCCGTGCTACCCGCACATCCTTCACATCTACCTTCATCTCTTTTAGTTCGAATCATATCATGTAGACTTCATCCCCTCTCATATGAGCTTTCAAGGTCTGGATTGAGGATAATAAGATTCTTGGTGCGAAATTTATACCTTGGAAGACTACATCAGTATCCCCATGTCTCAAATAGATACGCTTCTCCGCACAGTCGATTCTCGCATGGTGCCAATCCAGCCACGCCATACCCAGGATGAGGTCGAACTCTGGTATTCTCAAAATTGTGGCAGGGGTATCAAAGGTCTTTCCCCCAATAGTTATCTCTAACTCACACTTCGTGGTTACCGTCATCTCAGATCCGTCTGGGAGGCGTACTCTTCGAGCAATACCAGTGAAATATTGCACTCCGTGTATATCTTTGATGAAGTCTTCAGACACGAATGAATGTGAGGCACCGGTATCAAATAACGTATGAGCCGGTTTCCCGCCGACCATCACGGTGCCTAAGTGTCATTAATAATACTCAAGCTAGATGTCTAGTATATCTCAAGCAACTAGAGGATATTAATGAAGCAAAATGACTAATTCGAATCGTACCTGCAATCATCTCTTGAGGGTTCCGCTCTTGAGTCATGTCCAGGGCATACATCTGATCTCGAGCGGGTCCGAGGTTTCTTCCTCGTGGTCCTCATCCTCGACCACGCACATATCCCCGCCCCCGAGGGGCTGCTGGAGGGAAAGCAAGAAGCGCATCACCAAACAGTTGTGGGCAGTAGCGTCGAATGTGGCCCGGTTGGTTGCATTCAAAGCACACCCGTTCCTGCCTTCCGCCGTGTTGCTGAAACTGTGGAGGTGGAGTTAATGCTGGCGGTTGTGGAACCGGGCGCTCCTCTCTAAAGTTCTGGGGAAAACGCATGTCACCCCTCCGATATCCTCTTCCTCTTTTATTGTCAAACCTCCTTCTGTTGCTGGGGTCAGCTTCCATCACGCCCTCTGCTGGCCTCTTACCACTTCCCAAGTGGTCCGCTTCCAATCTCTTCGCCATATCAATAATCTCCGCCAGACTAGAGTCCGATATAAACAAAAGGGCTTGCCTTAGGGGGTCTCGCAAGCCTTTGTAGAATCTTTTGGCGTACCCTCTATCATCCAGCTCATAGGAGTCAGCGAATCAAGCCAGGTGCTGAAACTCCCGTTGGTACTCCGTCACCGACATGGACCCTTGCTTAAGTTGCAAAAATCTCTCTTCCATACCATCCCGAGCGGCCGAGGGGATGAAATGCTCTAAGAAGGCTTCGGAGAATTCGCTCCAACTAATGTCCGTGTACACTCTTCCATGAAAAGTGGAGTCCTTGAGAGACTTCCACCACCTTTTGGCGTGCAGCTCTAAGAGTGTCACCACAAGGGTCACCGCCATGTTGTTTGGACATCTTATTCCAGCTAACAACTCTTGTATAGTGTCGAGCCACTCTTCCGTACGCACTGTCGACTCTGTCCCAATATAAGCGGGAGGGGAGAGAGCTCGGAAAACGCTTAACCAACTAGATCCCGGACCCTGTTGTTGTACAGGTGTCTGCTGAGATTGGGACCTAAAGGCGTCCAGAATAGTTGTGAGCGTCTGCCCCAGCTCTGATTGTTGGAATTGTGTAGGTACGGGCGGGGCGGGGGTGCCCCTTACTGGCTCAACATGTGCTGGGATCTACACATAAGGTACAAACCTAGGGTAAGGTTGGCTAATCTAAGGTTAAAGATGGACAACTTAGTGTGAATTACATATGGGCACACCACTGCTTCCGCTAAGTCAGCTTGTCCCCAAACTGACCAATCAAACGGGGGTGGCACCAGTGTTAAGTGACTTTCGCCTTGGAGGATCGTAGCAAGCTGATACCATTTGTAAGACCCCCCTCCCGGAACACAAGACACAGCACGAGAGGGGTCTTATGCCGAGAACAGCCACCTTGCGGTAGCACCATCACTCGAGCTAGCCTGTACCACAAGACGCCTATTCTGCCGGCTACAACCAATATCAACATATAACTGCCAACCCAACCATAATAATATGAAAGTCAAATCCACACCAAGCATATGTCCATAATATCATAAATAAAGAAGCTACAGCCAGCTTCCAATATCAGAGTACGAGAACAGAATTGCCCCGAAGGGCTACAACAAAATCTCTCTCTCACTCACATCTGTAACCGACGGTAGCGACGGTACCGTCCCTTCAGGCCCTGTCACCCTGGCCTGGCTGTCCGTCTGCATAGCCTGCTGCTCTACCTGCGGGGTTTCCTCCTAAAAAAGGAAGACGTAGCAACCGTTAGTCAAAAAGACTAAGTGGTTTAACATCTGCTCCCCCGGCGACTCCTTGGCACCGGGCGGAGAAAGGAACAGGTACAATATATAAATAACAGTAGTACAACAGGTGAAGTGAGTATACATATTATAAGCAGCAACATCAGTAGTGTATAATAAACAAGCTCTTATTTTCAAAACTACAAACTATAGCAGCAAGAGAGTATATAACTAGAACAGTAAGTAACTCAACTTATATGGATGCCCATACAAGCATATAAGTTGAGCGTCGTTCAGCAGAAAGTAACTCATTGTATAGGAGTGCCCATACAAACTTATACGATGAGGGTCTTGTGTATGTAATGAAGTACAATGCTATGTATGCAATGCAATGACACACCCATGCTCAAGCACATGCAATCGCTATGTCGACACAGACTTATAGTTCCCACTATTCGAGCAGGTAGCTAACCTCTCAGGCATCAACCGTCGTGGTCAAACGGTGACAGTAGAGCGGGCATCTCCACTACTAGGCTGGTCTCCACACTACCTGGCCTAGGCCTCCGTACACCTCCACGCTAGGAACACAATAGTGGAGCTCACATGCGTACTACAGCTCAGCGGGTTCTCTCGGGTAAATATGCACCAAGATCCTAGCCCCTAACTGGCCTATGGTATGACACGGAAGGAGCCTCGGAAATGATCACGGGGACCAAGCCCAACCGATCACTTGGCACGGAAGGAGCCTCGGGACGTGAACACCGAGGACCAAGCCCAACCGCCCAAGGTCTAACTGTCAACTCCCATCGGTGTGACGATTGGCGAGCTCGTAGACCTGTCACACTATCCTTAACCCGGGATTACGACACCGCGTGTCGACTCACACCACATGCAATTCCACAATTCTGTGGCATGGAAGGAGCCTCGGAGAAAGCACGAGGACCAAGCCCAACCATCCATCAAATCCGGAAGGAGCCTCGGGACGTGAACACCAAGGACCAAGCCCAACCGTTCACGTGGCACGGAAGGAGCCTCAGGACGTGATCACCGAGGACCAAGCCCAACCGTCCAATTTTATCCAACTCAACCTCATTCCCATTAGTGAAGGTCAACACCGCACTTGTTAACTTCCACAATGCTACCCGTGGGGAGACGACACTCTAAGCATTGGACTATCCATTCCTTTCCATCAATCCATTATACATCCTGGCCATAGTTTTAATCATTTACAAATCCTTCCAAATGAATTCAACATATTATAGATAATGTGCATAATGGTGATCTACCAAATAGAACAAAGCCTTTCATTCACTTAGGCTTGATTCACATCTCGACATAGGAATTCAAGTCCTCAAACATCAATCTTCACATTACCTCAGTGATTAACACAAAAGAATTCACCCAACCTCGAGATGAATTGCAACATCTATTCCATCGAATCCAAGTTCATATTATAATCACCTAGAATTGTATGTAATCTGGTTAGCAACTTTGACTGAGGATTACCGTGGCTACAGGTATCGCCTGAAAACGTACCACCACTCGTTGGAAAGGTAATTTTAAGGGCTACGACTTTCGTGTTTAGTCGAAAGCCCATATCTGGTCACATCATACCAGAAATGCAACTCGAAGTCTGCTGCGTACAGGATACAGAATTCCTGGGCATTAACTTCCAACCGCAGCGGATTCAAACGGACTTTCCCGTGGCTACAGGTATCGCATGGAAACGTGCAACCACTCGTTGGAAAGGTAATTTCAAGGGCTACAACTTTCGTGTTTAGTTGAAAGCCCAGATCCGCCCCCTTCTTGCTTAAAAATAGCCAATAATGTCGCTGCGTGCAGAATACAGATTCTGCACGCATCTTGAAGCGAAGTGAACGACATCCGTTCATCTTCCTCCTCAAGCGATTTTCCTCAAATCGCAGACAGAAGTTCCTCCACCCTAAATCTCTCTCTTGAGGCCAATTCCTCTTCACGAGACCACCCCTATCATCACTTTGAAGCGAGGGGGGGTTGAAGACGACTAAGCTTTAGAGCACAAGCTCTAGCATGGCCTTCCTAGAAAGCTTCATCTCACACATCAAGACTCGTTTGAGTCGATGTCTCGCCTAAGAATAACTATAGATCTAGCACCAAGGGAGAGGGGAGGAAACTCACTTCATTTCCGGCGTTTCCTCCGTTGCCGGCCATGGATCGCGTTACTCTTCGTGGCGGCATCCTTGGTGCAGTTGTCCTTCACGGCAAAGGAAGGAGAGAGAGAAGTCCGCCTCCAAAGCTCGCACCAGCAGGCTCTCCTCCGGCGATCTGCGGTATTCTCTTCTACCCTTCGCTCCCGACGGTTTGCACGATGACGGCTCGGCAAGAAGGATCGAATGCGATGGTTAGGGTTTGGTTTACTCCCTTTTTATATTACATATTAGGCTAAGTCCCTTCCGCCACATGTCACTCTCTAATTGGACCGCCCAAATTAGGTTTCATTTGAAGTGACCGGTCCAAAGATCATTCAGCACGAATCCCGAGGTCCAGTTCGGTCCGCCTGAACAAGCCGGTGAATCGGCCTGGGCGCAGAAAACGCACAAGTCAAATTCGGCGGGAATCGGCCAGTGATTCCCGTCAATCGGCGAGTATTGGCGGGTCATTATCAATGAATTCGTCGAGTATCAACAATGATACTCGACGATTTTCCCTTGGCCGTTTTATCGGACATCCTGTCACTGTGTGCGTTGAGTATCAGTCAGTGATACTCGACGATCGGTGGGTATCACCGGGTATTCTCAGCGATCGGTGAGAATCGTCAGGCATTCTCGACGATTTTACCTTAGCCTACTGCAGTTCTGAGTCCGGCGGGTATCGACCACTGATACCCGTCGAATCGGCGAGAATCAACCTCCATTCTCAACGATCGACGAGCATCAACCTCCATTCTCGATGATTTTTACTTAGCCGAGTTCCCTCATCTCGGCTACCGGTTGGGGTATCCTTGAACCCAACCCTACACTTATTCAATGCACCTGACACCTCGCGTCAGTGCACCCCGAGCCCGAGTTGAGTCTCTTGACTCAGAACACGTGCGAGGGGCCTAGCGCGAATTGGGACGTTACAACCTGTTGCAGCAATAACACACAATCTTAGAATTAGATTGTTTACCACGTTTAGAAGCATACCTGTCCTCCTTAGGTGTTTTCTTCTTCCTGTAGTATTCATCCTTAGAATAGGATGTAGATGAAGGCCTGGTTCTCCAATTCTTTTTCTTCATGAACCTTTGAAATTGTCTTGAGAATGCAGCAAAGTCTTCATCAGATGTATGACTATCTGATGTACTTGTTTTAGGAACACCTTCTTCTGCTTCAGTACTCCTTATAGGCGGAGAAGGAGATTTTTCTCCTACCCTTCCTTGAGCCCTCAGCCTTGAAGGCTACTGACTTTTCTTTATGTTCAGATCTGCTGCCTTTCTCTTCCTCTTTCCTAGTAGTAAGCTGCATTTCATATGAAAGCAGTTTTCCAAAGAGTGTAGGTAGTGGCGTGTCAGCCAATTTGGCCACTTCCCTGATGGCACATATCTTAGTGTCCCAATCCTTTGTTAGAGACCTAAGAAACTTATCATTCAGTTCATAAGTACTGAAGACTCTTCCATATGTCATCAGTTCATTCACTATTCTGAAAAACTTTTTATAGCATTCAGCTATGCTGTCAGTTTTAGTCTGCCTAAAGCTCTCATACTCCTGATTTAGCATAGACTTTCTGTCTTCTCTGACTTCTTCTGTGCCTTCCATATAGACAATCAATGTATCCCACATTTCTTTGAAGTTTTACAGTGCACAAGATTCTGGAATGTTACATCATCTATGGCACTTATAATTATATTCTAAGATCTTTTATCTAATGTAGCCAAGATGATTTCATCCTTAGTCATCTCTGAATAACTCTTTGAAGTTTGAATGTTTGCATCAAGAACTGAAACCTTCATTGGGATGAAGGGGTCTTCCTATACTGTGATATAAATTCTTAGATCAGATGCTTCTATAAACAGCCTGACCCTTTCTTTCCAAATGCCAAAAGATTCTTTCCTGCATATGGGCAATTTCATAGATCCAAATTCCTTTTGATTTTCACTTTAACCCATTTTTGTTATCTATTATTTGCCTTGGAGAAATCCTCTGACTGTTAGGTCAAATTTTGAGGAACCTCCCTCTGATACCACTTGAAAGACTTTATTTCAAGAGCCTAAACACCTAGAGGGGGGGTGAATAGGTTCTAATCTTTTGTGTCTTTTTAATTTTTAGGCAAACAGTTATAAGACTTCTTTTAGCACAGATTAATCGATCTACAAAAAATAAACACATCACAGTAAACACCAGACTTATAGTGGTTCCCCAAGATATGGGTACATCCACTTTCCCCCTTCACTTATCCAGCAGATAACTGGATTCAGGCTAACTTCCTTCCACTAGATCAGATCCTCAGATCTTACAATCTCAGAACCAAAGATGGTTCCTACACCTCAGACTTAACACAAGTCCTACCTCAAATTCTTCTCCAGAATCCTATCTCAGGCCTCAGCCTTTATAATTAGGCTTACAACTCAGACTTTCCACAAGTCCTATCTCAGGCACACAGCCCTACCTCAGCCTTTATAATTTTAGGCTTACAATCTCAGATCTAACAGTAGATCCTACAAGAATTTGTGAGTGGAGAGTAACTGAAATCTTCACTAGCTAGATTTCTCTGTTGATGTTGTCTTCTTGATCAGTTCTTGGATTGACTGATTCTTCTGATCCAACCTAACTTAGCTTTTCAAAGATTCTTGATTAGAACAAAATAAGGTGGATCTTCTCTGTTAATGAAGATGATCTTAAATCAGGTTCTTCCTTAAATTCAGATAGAACTCTGAATCTTTCTTGCAGATAGCCCTTGATCTGTCAGAATTCTTCTTATTGATGCCTCACGTTCTTGTTCATGTTGTTGATTGTCGTTACCGATCTATCTCTTATATAGAGCTTGCTTCATGGTTACCGGCTGATCCGGTTCATAACAAACTTCTGACAGTTCTGACAGTGGTGTCAGACCGGCTAGTTATGATAGCTGTCAAGTCACCAGTCACATCACCAGGTTCTTCAATGTCTTTTCAACTCAGCACACAACACTCAGCAAACTGCTTCACATGTGTCGACACATATAGACTAAGTGTCGACACAAGTCTTCATGGTGTCGACACAATTACTCCAAGTGTCGACACAGTCATACTTCTGCTTCTCGACACTACTTATTTTGTATGTGTCGACACAAGTCCTGTGTGTCGACACAGTAGCTTCTTGTATCGACATTTCTGTTACAGACATATGGTGTTGAGTGTTTGTCAAATGGCGTTGAGTGTGTGTCGACACAAGTCCTGTGTGTCGACACAAGTCCTGTGTGTCGACACAATTACTTCTGAACTCGACACAGCCTTTTGAGAGTTGGTGTGTCGACACAAGTCTTGTGTGTCGACATAATTGCTTTAGGTGTCGACATATCTCCTGAATGTCGACATAGCTTCAGTTTTAAGTGTCGACACAAGTCCTGTTTCAGATGTCGACACATTTCTGGATGTCGACACAACTGCTTCTTTAGGTGTCGACACAGCTTTGAGTGTCGTCACAGCTTCTTTATAAGTGTCGACACAGCTTTGAGTGTCGACACAGCTTCTTTATAAGTGTCGACACAAATTCTGGGTGTCGACACAACTTTCCTGAGTGTCGACACAATTTGCCTGTGTGTCGACACAGCTTGCCTGAGTGTCGACACAAGTTTCCTGAGTGTCGACACAGTTTCTTCACAAGTGTCGACACTTGTACTTAGAAAATTTTTCTTCAAATTCTTAAACCTGCACAATGAAACTCAAACTTCTATCAAAAACAAATTGATGCATATCATTGACTAAGTTGTGGCTTCTCCAAATCTAGTACACATTTTCCAATGTACCCAACAGGGGTCTTACATGATGTACCAGACATAAGCCCGATTATTGTCATTTTATTTTACTGATATATTTCGATACTTATATCATCATGTGGACTTACTGTGATTTCTGATTCATAGATTATATGTGATTTGTGTACTTGACTTTATAGTCTCTTCTAGCTGTAATTTCTACTCTTGATGATCGTTAAGGCCGACAGGATCAGTGTTTTGTAGTGGCGACCTTCCCGAGCGTTGGTGTCACCGTAAAACGACGATTCTGGGCATAAGACCCGGTAGTGTAAAAAAAGGGGTCTTACAGCACAAGGATCACTCGCGGCTTAATTTGCACGAGGATCGCTCGCGGCTTAATTTGCACGAGGATCACTCACGGCTTGGTTTGCTTGAAACTGATCGGGCTATGCTGAAAAGGAAAACAAGATATTTGAATAAAAGATTGTCTGCAAAAGTCTAGGCTTGTGGTTCTTACATACCATAGAGTTTAAGCATGATAAAAAACTTTTAGCAAGTTCAAAATAAGAAGTCACTGATAGAATCAACGCATGTTTTGTGCGTTCCATGTCCGGGGTAGGGTCTTTCCCTTTGCGTTCCTTAGCTCGTAGGTTCTCGGCTTCACAATTGTGGTGACGACAAACAGTCCTTCCAACGAAGGAGAGAACTTGTCTCCTTTTGGTCCCTTGCCAACAACTTCTACACTTCGAAAAACCAAATCCTCAACATTGATGAGTCAGGATTTCACCTTTTGATTATAATATCGTGCTACACGTTGCTGATAGGCGGCGGTGCGAAGAGCTGCCACATCTCGAAGTTCATGGATCAGATCCAGATTTTCCCGTAGAGCTTCATCATTCTTTTCTTGGTTGAAGTAAGAGACTCGTGGATCTAGAATGACAATATCAACTTGGATGATCGCTTCTATTCCATAGCAGAGGTTGTATGGTGTTTTTCTGTTCGGGGTTCTCTTCGTTGTTCGGTATGCCCATAAAACGTTGGGGAGTGCGTCAACCCATTGCCCCCCCCCCCGACTTCTTACAGTCAGGTTTTTAATCGTTTCAAGATTGTTCAATTGGCCACCTCAATCTGCCCATTGGTTTGGGGGTGCGGCGCAACAGTGTGTCACAGATTAATCTTCAAGTCCTCGCACATTTTCGTGAAGGATTTTCCTGTGAATTGAGTCTCGTTGTCTGTGATGATGATCACACATTTTCGTGAAGATTGATAAACCATTTATTTTGTGCAAGGAGGTCGGGATCTTCATCCCTTTCAACGAAAAGAAGAAAACATTGACCAAATATCTGATAAGGTTATCCAATCTCCCGCTCTCCAACGTCGGAGACCAATCTTCAACACTGAGATGCTTAATTTTCTCAATCAAATCTTTATGCGTTAAATCAATGCAGGGCAGTCTAACAAATGTAAAGTCTATTCCACAGTTTGGTAGACCCAAGATCAAGTCCACCTCATTAACGGTCAATTTCAAGTAGTTATTTCCGATCAAAAAAGCATGTTTATCTCTGTTGAAATCCCTTACAATAACATAAAGTAATGAAATATTTTGAGGTAAACTAGACATCTCAAACAGCGGAAAAACACCGACTTCCCTCAAAATCCGCTTAGTTTCCTCCTCCAGAACATCTAATAAAAGACGTGCATTCATTTTGAAAGTTGACACAGCACATCTAGAGTTTAGATAGTTACTGTCAGACACTACAACAAAAGTTATGAATTAGCATAATGCACAAATACACCACATATAATGTGTAATTAATCTTACTTTTCGTTTTGGACGAAAGTAAACTTATAATTTGGGTAGACTTTGCTTGAGATCACCTATTGAGATAATTTATTACAAGAATATAAACATAAGAATCAGAGAACCATAAAAAATAGATCAATTAGATTTTAAATGTGAACCATAAATAATTCAAAAGTTACAACTTGAATTCAAAAAAAAGGTATCAAAAAATTTTAGTCTTACAAAATGAACTGTAATTATATAAAAAATCGAAATCATGGTTCAATTTAACTAAAATAAAATATTTACAGTTGTAAGTTCCAGTTATAATTTCAGGTTATAAACAAAATATGATAATATCTCCAGTATAATATAACTGTAACTTACAACTGTAATTATATAGCTGAAAAACAAAGCTTCAAGTGTTATCTGTTAGTACAAGAGTGAAATTGGAAACAATGGAAGACTTACACCTGGAAGCGTGAAACAGTATAAAAAAACTTTAGAACTCAATGATATAGATAGTCCATTAACCTTTGAACTGTAAAACACATGCATGAAACTGTAATTATTTTATGACATATTATACAGAAGATTCACATTTTGTTTATAACATGAACTTACAACTGGAACTTACAACTGTAATTATACAGCTGCAAAACTAAGCATTAAGTGCTATCTGTTAGTACAAGAATGGAACTGGAAACAATGGAGGACTTACAACTGGAAGCGTGAAACAGTATAAACACAATTTAGAACTCAAAGATATAGATAATTCATTAACCTTAGGACTGAAAAAAACATGCATAATTACAGTTTTGTTTATAACCTCAACTTACAACTGGAACTTACGACTATCGCATAAAACTGCAAAACTAAGCTTTTACCCAACTGTTACTACAAAGATTGGAACTGAAAAAAATAAAGGACTTACAACTGGAAGCGTCAAACAGTACAAGAAAATTTAGGACTCAAAGATATAGATAATCCATTAACCTTAAGACTGTAAAAAACATGCATGATTACAGTTTTTCCTAGACCGGAAAAGTGACAAACTAAAATAAGAAAAAAATACCTAAACACGAGGTTGGAATCGTTGATTTCAGAGGAGAATGCTTGAACCTCGAAGTAAGATGGAGCATCAGGAATTAAGGCTGGCAAACGAGGGCAGCGATTACTGCCGCCATGAAAAGCAACGATAGTTTTCCGGCGATAAATAAATCGACTAGGTTTTCGGGACAAGGGGGAAGCGAAGCGTACCGAAAAAAGCCTACAATGATCGCAAGATTGGAGAAGTTCTTGTCGGAAAAGAATTTATGAACCCCGGATGAAGATGAAGCAACAAGATTTTAGGGTGGGAAACGACGATTGGTTTTCCGGCGAAGCGTTTTCGGAGAGGACGAAACGTTCCGTGCATGCAAAATTTTTTTCCCGCCCAAAGCCACAAACGAAGCGGGAAAAAAATTTAGAGGTCCTATTTATTGTAGGACCATCGCATAGAAGGCTCAGTGTATAGAAAATTTTCTCATTTACTTCACTCACCCCCTTAATTTCCGGTCACACCTCCCATTTTATGTTTTTCATTAATCATCTTTTTAATTTTTATAAAATAATTTTCTGCTGCATATATTTTCATCATGCTAGTTAGCGACGTTGCCCTCACATTGCTCACACGACTTGACGCGATCCTGACATCTTCTGCCGCCGAGATGGCCGCGATCGTGGCAACCGTGAATGTAAATCTCACCAAACTTGCTGCTCGCCGCGACGACCCATGCCCTCTGGCCCCTTCACTGACCGCTGCACCGTCCCCACCACATGCGGATGTCCTTCCACCGTCCCCTGCTCGTCCGACCATTATTCCGCCGCCACAACCACCAACCTGCTCGTCCGACCACTATTCCGCCGCCACTACCACCGTCCCCTCCTCGTCCGACCACTATTCCGCCACCACTACCTACAGCCACAAGACAGCTGCCGCCGTCGTAGATGTCAGCACCTGCGCCGCCGATTCCGCCTTGTCGGCCCCTGCTCAACCACCATCGTCGGTCACCTTCTTGACGCTCTTGCCGACCGTTATTCCTCCGGCCGCCTGTCTACGACGCCTCACCGCCGCATCGCCAAACCCGTTCTTACGAGATTCTTTCTCTGGACACCTTACTAATGCTTCCACTTACCTCTTCGTCAATAGTGCCGGAACCCGCTCCTTTAGGACATATTTTTTGGACGGTGCCGCCTTTGCTAGCTGAAGCTCCAGCTGTCTCGACTCGTTATCGGGAGTTATTATGGCGCGAAGTCAAGATGCCAGATGACTCGACCACCCGCGCGACATTCGAGCTTAAGGACAAGCTCAATTTGAAGGAGCGAGTAATTATCTGTTCTTATTTTTATATTACGGGTATTTATGTAATTTCCCCAACTATGACTCTTTTTAATAATGAGGCTTAGTCAGAGTTACGTATGTTGAATGTATTGTGTGTCTTTTGTGTGTCTTAGCAGCTGCACGGGACCCTAAACCCTAAACAAATAGAGCCTCAATGTGTCTTCTCATTGCTTCAGCCGGAGATCTCCTTGCTCTTGACCTCCGTTGAAAACAGTCAGGCAACGATGTACAGCTACACCTCAGCAACCCTAGCTGTAAGAGCATCTCCAACCGGAGATCTCTATATTTAGAGATTCATCTCTATATTTAGAGATTTATGTTCTCCAAATATGGAGAACATGGAGAACCAACTCCAACCATGTTCTCCATATTTGGAGAACATGATTTTTTTAATATTATATGTATAAATAAATATACATATAATAATAATATATTTATATAATTTACATATTTATATGTATAAATAAATATATATAATAATTAAAATAAAAATAAAAATATTTATATTTAAATATAAACGTCTAGCAGAGCTCTTAAAAATATTGAAATTATTTATATTTAAATATTTATATTTATAATTAAATATAAATATTTAAATATAAATATTTAAATATAAATAGAAGTGTTACCCGTAAAATGGCGAGCAGAGCTCTTATAGATATAAAGCAAAAACGTCGAGCAGAGCTTCACGTTTAAAGCAAAAACGTCGACGAATTTTAAAGCTTTTTTTTTTAAATTTCAAATTTGATTACATAACTAAAATACAACACACATAGCATAATTCAAAAAAAAATTACATTTGGTAGTAATTCTAAAATTCGGGGAGGTCATCATCGGGTTTGCTACGACTTACGTGTGCGCTTCCCCCTGGTTGTTCTCCTCTATACCCGGGTACTCCATAGTCGCTTCCTCCATACTGGCTTTCTCGATACTGGCTTCCTCCATACTGAGGTCCTCCAAATTAAGGTCCACCAAATTGAGACCCTCCAAATTGAGGTCCACCAAATTGAGACCCTCCAAATTGAGGTCCACCAAATTGAGACCCTCCAAATTGAGGTCCTTCGTGTGGGTCTCCTCCATAATGACTTCCTCCATATTGCTTCCTACATGCCAACCTCCTCCAAACTGATGTCCTCCATGTTGATCTCCTCCATAATGGTTTCCTCCATCACCACAACCTCCATACATGCCTCCTCCATACCCGGTAGCTTCGAGTGATGATGATCCTCTAAATAGGGATTGTTTCACATTTTTATTCATAATTTCTTGTTTTTTTTGCCGAAAATATTGCCGCTCTGGAGTTCCTTTTATGCTTTCTAAATCAATCATCATAATATCATGATCTTGTTTAGCACTCTGAAGTTCTAGTTTTTTCTTTTCATTTTCGACCTTTAACTTCAAGAGTTGAGTCATAGAAGACCTATCTTTTGCTCGTTCTTCTTGTCCTCTCTTCAAAATCTCTAAGAATTCTTCATTTGTTTTAAAATGGGTTTCAATATCCGCCGACTTTTTACAACTAACTTGTCTTCTTCTCTCTTTTTCTTTCTTTCTTCCAGTAGGTCTCGTATTTGAAATTGAGGCCGGAGATTCTTCATCACCAGTACTATTACGGTTCATTTCATTGCTGTCTGTGTTTAGGTCTATTCGTCTCCGTTGGGTGGGAGAGTTAGAATCAAAAGGTGGTGACATGTCAAAATGTTGAGAGTTGTTACCTTCTGTAGTCCCGGACGACTCTATCCACTTCTCTGTATTTTTCAAAATTGACCAAACATGATCAAACAAGAAGCCTCTTTTCTCGTTCGGATCTTCTCCATATAAAATTTTGGCCTGATTAATCTACAAACAAACAATAATTAAAATATAGTGATTCTTTAATATATTATGTAAAATATAAATTAGTACTTACAATATCGAGTTCAGATGCACCACTCGGATTTCGTTGCTCAATTTGTCGAATACATCCTCGAAATTTGCTAGCCTTACTTGCTAACAATGACCAACGACAGGAGAGAGATTTAGGGGTTCTCTGTCCTAAACAAGTTGCGGGTCTTGTTTTGTGAAAAATCACTGAAACTCTTTCCCACATCCTATGCTCCTTCTGATTACTATCCATAACTGGGTCTTCAGATACCTCAAGCCATGCATAGCATAGTGCTTGATCTTCTTTCACTGAGAATGCTGTTCCCTGACTGGAAGTCATGGTTAAGGAGAGAAGGAGTGCTCTTCTTAACTAAGGAGAGAAAGAGTGATTGATCTTCTTTTGCTTGCACTTCATGTTGGTGAGATACTTATAGAACTAATGCTGGTGATGAGAATTCAATGCTGGTGGAGAATCCAATGCTTGTGATAAGAATCCAATGCTGGTGGAGAATCCAATGCTGGTGGAGAATCCAATGTTGGTAGAACGGCCTAAATGGCCGTTCGACACTTTTTATAATAGCGTCGAACGGCCTAAATGGCCGTTCGACGCTATTATAGAATGAGCCGTTTGGCTCTTTTTATAATAGCGTCGAACGGCCTAAATGGCCGTTCGACGCTATTATAGAAAGAGCCGTTCGGCTCTTTCTATAATAGCGTCGAACGGCCATAAATGGTCGTTCGACGCTTTTATAAAAAGAGCCGTTCGACTCTTTTTATAATAGCGTCGAACGGCCTAAATGGCCGTTCGACGCTTTTATAAAAAGAGCCGTTCGGCTCTTTTTATAATAGCGTCGAACGGCCTAAATGGTTGTTCGACGCTATTATAGAATGAGCCGTTTGGCTCTTTTTATAAAAGCGTCGAACGGCCTAAATAGCCGTTCGACGCTTTTATAAAAAGAGCCGTTCGGCTCTTTTTTTAATAGCGTCGAACGGCCTAAATGGCCGTTCGACGCTATTATAGAAAGAGCCGTTCGGCTCTTTCTATAATAGCGTCGAACGGCCATAAATGGCCGTTCGACGCTTTAATAGAAAGAGCCGTTCGACTCTTTCTATAATAGCGTCGAACGGCCATAAATGGCCGTTCGACGCTTTTATAAAAAGAGTCGTTCGGCTCTTTCTATAATAGCGTCGAACGGCCATAAATGACCGTTCGACGCTTTTATAGAAAGAGCCGTTCAGCTCTTTTTATAATAGCGTCGAACGACCTAAATGGCCGTTCGACGCTATTATAGAAAGAGCCGTTCGGCTCTTTTTATAATAGCGTCGAACGGCCTAAATGCTGGTGGAGAATCCAATGCTGGTGGAGAATCCAATGCTGGTAGAGAATCCAATGCTGGTAGAGAATCCAATGCTAGTGGAGAATTAAATGCTTGTGATAAGAATCCAAAGCTGTGGAGAATCCAATGCTGGTAGAGAATCCAATGCTGGTGATGAGAATCCAAAAATCCTATATAATCAACACTTCCGTTCTCATTTTCTGGCTAACTAACTATCTTTCCCTCATCCAAAAAATGAACTACGGTGCAGGGTCATCTCATTTACGATCTTCATCCTCTTCGGATGATGAATTATTTTATCAACAAATTCATCAGTGGGAAGAAGATACAGCTGAATGGGAGCAAGAAGATGAAATTTTGGCTTGTGCTTATGCGTCAAACACAGCCAAAATTGCAGTTCAACTTCACGGAGATGAACTTCCGAGATACAGAGGTTCAACACCTGGTCATGCGGTAATCAATAGGGGCAGGATTGAAGGTGATACTAGATTGTGGAATGACTACTTCTCCGATCATCCCACATACGGGGAAACATATTTTCGAAGAAGATTTCGAATGCGAAAGAATTTATTCCTTCGTATTGTCGCCGCGGTGCGGGAGCACGATAATTACTTCATTCAAAAGAAGGATGGTCTTGGAACGCTTGGATTGTCAACTTTACAAAAAATTACGGCAGCATTCCGTATGTTGGCATATGGAACAGCAGCTGATAACTGCGATGAATATATTCGAATCGGTGAGTCAACCGTGATCCAATGTTTGAAGAGATTTTGCAGGGCCATTGTACAAGTGTACAAAGAGAATATTTGAGATATCCCAACGCCAATGATGTTGCTAGATTATTACGGAAAGGTGAAGAACGAGGATTTCCAGGGATGTTGGGAAGTCTAGATTGCATGCATTGGCAGTGGAAAAATTGCCCGACAGCATGAGCAGGACAATATTCAGGACGGCACGGTGGGCCAACAATTATTCTCGAGGCAGTAGCATCTTATGACTTATGGATATGGCACGCATATTTTGGTTTACCAGGCTCGAACAATGATATCAATCTCCTGCAAGCGTCTCCTTTATTTGCCAACTTAGCACAAGGTATCACGCCTCCTACTAATTATGAAATTTTGGGGAAAAAATATGACGTTGGTTACTACTTAGCCGACGGAATATATCCGAAGTGGTCAACACTAGTTCAGACTATTTCTCATTCACATGACAAAAAAAAACAACACTTTGCAATGATGCAAGAAGCATGTCGAAAAGATGTAGAGCGGGCATTTGGAGTTCTTCAATCAAGATTTGCGATAATTAAGGGGCCTGCCCGATTTTGGGATAAACATGTTTTACACGATATCATGACTGCTTGTGTTATAATGCACAACATGATTGTCGAAGACGAGCGGGATGAAAATGACTATGCCACTATTTCTACTCCATCACCAACTCAAAATGTTGAAGAGTTGAACACTAGTGAAGTCGAACGATTTTGTCAGTTCCTAAATCGGCATAAAAAGATCAAAGACAGAGATGCACATTTTGCACTTCGAGATGCACTAGTTGAACACTTGTGGGAACGACATGGAAATGAAGCAATGTAATTTTGAATATTTTATGCATATTAATTTGAATGTATTTTTTTTTATGCAAGTTTAATCAGTAAAAAAGTCTTCTCCTTCTTTTTGAATGCCAAATAATAATTAGAATGTATTCAATATTAGTCTCGTTTTGTAGGTCTCGAAAAAATAATTTTATTGATATATTATATGTCACAATTGAAAAAATATTATAGCGGATACGAGAATTTATAGATTATACGAAAAATTCATAAAATAAAGAATTAAGTAATTAAAAAATTAAAATAATAATAAAAAACTAAATGCCGGCCATGGCATTTCCTCTCCCCCAACTCTATATTTAGAGGAGGAGAGAGAAGATCTCCATAAATGGAGAGGACGGTTGGAGGCGAAAATTCCGGCAAAAATACAGATTCTGCATTTATAGAGACCGGTTGGAGATGCTCTAAGGGCCAAATGCTCTCTCTCTCTCACTACTACTTCTGTCTCCCCAATGATCAACCTCACTGTTTCCGCCGTCGCTACTGTCACTTCCCCTGCAACGATTTCTTTCCGGCAAGCCCATTTACGGAGTCCCTTCCAGAGCCATCATCCTATCTGGCCGTCTGAGAGTTAGGGTTTTCTGCCCGAGTCCCGATTCCGAGTTGATGGATTTCTTGGCCGAACCGGAGGAGAAACTTCGCGGATCGGAGGAACTGGGCTGGAAGAGCGGGAGGAGGGAAGTCGAGATCAAGGAAGTCGTCGGGAGCCGCCGGGGTTCGAAAAAGGAAGTGAAAGAGGGGATGTGTTTGTCGAGGAGTGGTGGGTCGAATTCGGTCGCATCCTCGTCTTCTACATTTGTACAGGATTCAGAACTTAGTGGAACTGGAAGGAGGCCAGCAGGAGATTCTCTTGTAGGCTATAGCAATAGCAAGAACATCACCAAATTTGATGCTGCCATTGTGGCAGAGGAGGAAGTTCGAGAAGTTTACAAGTATGTTGATGATTCCTGGTGACAGAGGAGACATTCTTTGAAGAAAAATTTTGTCCTGGATTCAACAAAAGATGATTCGGTGAAGAAGAATGATACTTTAAGGCCACTGGGAGCTAAGGCTGCACATGAGAATGCTGATCAGAGGACCAATTTTGCTCAGCAAGTCAATAGCAGGGAAAATGAATCAAATAGCAGATCACATAATTTTACAAGAATATCTCAAGTTCAGTCAGATAATGTAACGACCCTAACCGATTCAACGTGACAATATCACGGCTCCGCTCTAGGCGACGCTATCGGGCTGCAACCCAAGCACTCCAACCCCTCTCCAACCCACAGACGGGTTGTTGGTGACCACAACCTCCCTTTGATGAGGCAAACTCGATAGTCAAGCGCGCATCACGGAGACTTCCCAGGAGGTCACCCATCCCAGTACTATTCTCGCCCAAACACGCTTAACCATCGAGTTTGCCTCATCAAAGGGAGGTTGTGGTCACCAACAACCCGCCTGTGGGCTGATGACCCTAGCCGCAACCAACGTGACAATGTCACGGCTCCGCTCTAGGCGACGCTACTGGGCTGCAGCCCAAGCACCCCAACCCCTCTCCATGGACTGCCTCGATCGGCGCCTCTTCCCACTAGCGGGTTATTGGTGACCGCAACCTCCCTTTGATGAGCGAACTCGACAGTTAAGTTGGGTCGTACGGGAACTTCTCAATCGGCGCCTCATCCCAGTACTACTCTTGCCCAAGCTGCAGCTCAATTGGTGATGAGATGTGAAGGAACTGCATAGTTAAACGTGCTTGGTTTGGAGTAGTATTGGAATGGGTGCCTCCTGGGAAGTCCCCGTGCTGCGCGTTTGACTATTGAGTTTGTCTCATCAAAGGGAGACTGTGACCGCCAACAACCCGCCCGTGGATGGAGAGGGGTTGGGGTGCTTGGGTTGCAGCCCGGTAACGGTCCGCGTAAGACCTAGTGGTGTTGTGATCCACGAAAGGTGGAACGGGACGTTACAATAAAAAATGCACTTTTTATTGTAACGTCCCCTTCCACCTTTCGTCAATCAATCACTAGGCCTTAGGCGGACTGTTACCAGGCTGCAACCCAAGAACCCCAACCCCTCTCCAGCCCACAGGCAGGTTGTTGGTGGTCACAACCTCCCTTTGATGAGCGAACCCGACAGTTAAGTTGGGCCGTACTAGTTTGCTCATCAAAGAGAGGTTGTGGGCACCAACAACCCGCCTGTGGGCTGAAGAGAGGTTGGGGTGCTTGGGCTGCAGCCCAGTAACGGTCCGCCTAAGGCCTAGTGATTGATTCACCAAAGGTGGAAGGGGACATTACAGATAATGTCCAAAGAATTCCAGTTTTAGCTAATGTGAGGAGGACTGAGAAAGGGGAGAGTTCTGCTTCTGCTGCAAGGCAAAACATTGATGTGGATCATCGAGCACTTAAGCACATTGAATATGGAGTTAGTCAAGAGAAACAAAGCAAACTAGTTGATTTCAATTATACTAACTTTCAGAATGCTGCTCACTCTGTCAGAGATTTTCAAGAAAAATCTATGAGGGGGAAGAGAGGAACAGACTTTGTGCGAGCAAAATTCATCGCAGATTGCACATGATAAAATAATGCACCTTGATCAACGAGGAGTAGAACAAGACAAATCTATAAGAAGTTCGCAGAGGCTTAGGGAAGTTTCAGTGTTTAATGGTAATGATTTTGGAAAGGCTTCATGCACTGATGACAGAAGGCTCCTGGGAGTGGATGCGAGGACTAACTTAGTTCCGAATTCAGGTCAGGTGTTCAGTGAGAAAATGTCTCAGATGGCATTACAGAGGCATGTAGGAAGCAAATCCGAAGAAAGGGATGAAAAACTTGCCATGAAAGGGAACTCAATGCAGCTGAGAATAGATGAAGAAAAACAGATTGATAGAAGAGTATTAGAGCATGAGAAAACAAGAAGAAGCAGAGAGATGCATAGCAAAGTTTCAGAAATTCGTAGTAGCAACTTGGAAGCATCTCCACTTTTCAAAGGAAGTAGGATCACAGGGATGGAGTCAAAATCCGGTTTTGTTCAAATTTCGATTCCTGCTACAAAAGATAAAGCCACTCAGGTCGACCCGAATGAAGCATATTGTGATCAAACCGAGGATTCCAGGTTCAATGCAACCAGTTCCTGGATACCTTCAGGTAGCAGGGTTAATCCCCATGAGTATAATACCCTTTTGGATTTGAATCAGGCTACTAGTCTGCAAGAGCAATATAACCAGCAAGCAAACAAGCTTATAACCAAGCAAATGAGTTTGATGCTACTAGAAGCAGTCATAGAAGGGTTTCTAGCTTACAAGAGGACTACAATTCAAGACTAGAGAATAAAACAGAAACATCTTCAGCCATTATTTTGTTAGTATTGACTTGAGAGGAGGAGATGCAAAGAAGCTCCTTAACTAGAAAGGACTCCAAATCTGCATCAATGCAAACTACCTCAACAGAAAGTTTTAATGGTGTTTCTAGCTCTCAACCAACATACAGTGAACTAAATGTTCATGCAGGTAGGAGTGATATACTTCAGAACCAACAGTACACAAATGAGTCTGCTGACCTGCTACAAAAGGAAATAGTTTACCTGAACAAGTCGGGAAAGACGCTTCATGATTCTTCGAGAATTCAAATAGAAGAACCAGGCGGAGGATGTATGCATAAAACTTTAATAGTGGATAATCGTAAAGAAGCTTTCTCAACGGAGTTAAATCAAGAAAGAGGAGAGAAAAAGTAGCCTTTTCCTAGGAGAGAGCTCTCAGTCTATGCCTATGCGAATGACCTCAGCAAGTTTAGTTGGTGCTCCTAGTTCTTTCAAAACTCGCGCTGAATTGGATTATGATGGTGGTAGAGATGGTATCCACCACATCACTGACAATGCAATTTAATCCGCCAAACAATTTGATAAGTACTCTGCATTCCTCCGAGTTCAAACTGAAGAGATAGTTCATGAAGAAAGTCAAGCAATTGCTGCTATGCCAGTAGGTGAACTCAATGAGAGAAGAAATGATGAGGATACAAGATTCATAAATGAAGGTGGTAGACTGTCTCCATCTGAATTGGGAATGAAGGGTCCATCCGATGTGATGTGGGATGTCCAAGGCCTGTCTTCTCAGGGAACTTCAAAGGCCAAAGAAACAGAAGAGGAATTTCCAACCTCTGGAGCAGTAGTCTCAACAACTCCTACACCTATGGGGGAAAATCGTATCACTAGGAGGTCTCCGAAATCCTTGCGGTCATATGTTACTGGCATAATTCGGATGAGTTGGGTTCTGTGGGGACACTCCCACAGTACAACTCATCAATCTGACATGCGTGCTTCATCAAATGAGTCTATAACCAGCGAGGCATGGTTTTCTGGTCACGAGCCAGATGAAGTTTGGTCCGGGGATGAGTCCCGGAATGAGGAAAAAATCAGCCTGCTAAAGGAATTGGCCCCAGTAAAAGAATCAGATGAACATTTCTTCGAAAAGTCCAAAAAAGGGAATGAATTAGCTGCAAAAGAACCAAATTTATCAATCTCATCAGGTATACTGAAAAAAGGCTTATCAACTAAGACTGCCTCCTCACCAGTAGAAGCAGAGCATCTAGCATCAAAAACTGATGCAGCATTGTCTTCCACTACAGGCATTGTAGAGTCAAGAGTAAGGGATAAGGTGAAAGTATTGAAACCCAGTTCACCGTATCCAACTGCCATGATGAAAATAGGTTTCTCATATAGCATAACTCAACCAACAGATGCAGAGAAAATAGAGGCTGCACAAGTAAGGGAAGGTAACAATTCTGGGCTGGATATTTTTGAACAGCCATCAATATCAATCGTTGATTCAATTTTATCTGGGATTACGGACACTGAAGAAGTTCATATACCTGGAAATGGCCCTCCAAAGGTAGAATTGGTCCCCTTCAAAGAGAAGCCACCTGAAGTTGGTGGAATTAAGGAGTCAGGGATGAAGCAAAGGAAATTTCAGAGGAAGTAGCAAGTACTTAGAGAACAATTTGATGAGTGGGAAGAAGCATTTAAGTTGGACAATGAACAGAAAAAGATTGATGAGATTTTTATGAAGGAAGCTATTTTGGAAGCCAGGAAGGGCGCAGATACATGGGAGGTACCTGTTGGTGCTGTATTGGTGCAGAATTGGAAAATCATTGCCTGTAGCTGCAATTTGTAAGTAGCCTCGTAAGCTTCATTTTCTTTAGAAATTTCCTCTCTGAGGTTAAAAATCCGTCATAATTAGTTGTTTGATGCATTAGGGTTGAAGAGTTGAGAGATTCGACTGCCCATGCCGAAATGATTTGCATCCGTCAAGCCTCTAATCTTCTCCGAACTTGGCGCCTTGCTGTATGATTCTTCCCTTGCACCATTCTCCATAAAAATTGATGCCGTTCATATCTCTTAGAATTATTTTCAATTGCTTTTGATTTAGCGGCATTATGACACTTGTTTTATCATCAATTCATCATCATTATTAATCTTATCCTAATTAATTATTTGTTGATAGCTGTATGAATTCTCATTTTTTCTTCGTTTTTGTATATTGCCATTTGTGAAAACTTATTCTTCACAAATCATTTCAATATCTTTTATCCAAGTTACCTTGGGAGTACTTTATTCCCGATCGTTTGTGACTAAAATTATCAACATTATTTTTTATACTATATAATAGTTACGTAATTGAAGGGGAGCCTTGGCGCACCGATTGAGGTGTTGTCGTGTGATCTTGAGGTCACGGGTTCGAGTTCTGGAAGCAGCTTCTTGCAAAAATGCATGATGAGATTTGCCTACATTTCACCCTTGTGTTGTGACCCTTCTTCGGACCCTCGTTGCGCGGGGATGCCTTTGTGCACCAGGCTTCTCTTTATGATAGTTACTTTATACATGATTGAGCTACCAAATCTTTTACATTTATTTTATACTCAGAGCATGATCGTTAATTTATTCTTTTCCCAATTTTCCTTCATTTTATCTATTTTGAAATTACTTATGAGATAAACATTCTTATTTTTCCAGGGTATCTCATTGGTGTATATATTATCGGGAATAGCATCTCCGAACATACGGAGCTTATGCTTCTAGTATGATAGAATTTATAACTCTATTCTTAATTTTTGTTCTACGGATTTTATTATTAATTGATTGTTGTGGATATGCTTTGGGGGTGCACTTACAACCACCGCAATACCAACTAACGCATAATGTGCGCAAAGAGTGAGTTGCAAATATTCCAAACTAAACATCATTTATTTTTAAAGTAATGTTATTTTTAATTTCAGCAATTTCTTATTTTTAACAATTTAATAATTTCTAATTTTGAATGTACAAGACGGACTATTAATAGATGGAGGGGGAAATGAAAAGGATTAAGTTTCCGTCGTCTTTGTTTCTCCCTCTCTCTAGTTCTCATGCTGACTCAAGGGTCGAGACCCCATTGCACCAAGGCAAGCTCCCTTCTCCATTCCTTCATCCAATCTCCCATGATAGGCTCTATTGGGGGTTACAAAAGAAAACGTTGGAAGAAGTTTTCTTTCCCTAGTTTTGATCCTTCTCCATCGAGTCCGCCAACTCGATATATCTTACGGGCACACAACATATTGGTATTAGAATCACTGGGTTACATTGAAATTTAACCCTATCTTTGGTTTTCTTCAATTTAGAACAAGATATGGGTTGAACATCTCCAACACGCGTGCACTGTATTGGCCTCATCAAGAAACACAATTTCTCCTTGAAATTTGAGAAATGTTCTTTTGGCATGGGTCGTGTGCGCTATATAGTGATGCAGAATGGAGACCCAGACCCACAACAAAGGACAAATTTTGGATTCGTTCGGGGCCAATTTGCTAATTACCATATATGGCGTGCCTGGATCAATGTTCCAACACCATGGATACGTCCGACCCGTCATTCCGATTCGATTTCATATATTGTTTTGTTATTTTAGCATTTATTTTGATGTATTCGGGTAACTCCACCTCCGACCAATCGTAGCCGTCGATGGTGGGATGCCCTAGTTTTCTCTTTATTATAAATAGAGTGTTCGGGGTGCTGTTGGAGGCTATTGCAGATTTTGGAGTGAAGAATTCCGAAATCCGGCGATCCCTCTACGGTGCCTACTCCGTGGAACCCTAGGTGATGACTCCTAGGTGATTATCTCCCTCCCCAAGGTAATACTTAACCCTAGCCTACTTTTCCCCACCTCTAACCCCCTACCACCTCTCCATACCTCTCCAAACAACAGTCTTTCCCCCTCCCTGTTGTTGTCTAACAGTAACCACCCCACTTCCAATTGCTGTCCAGCCACAATCGCCACCTTCTAGTCGCTTCCCTTGCTGCTGCCGCTCCTTTTAGCCGCCCCTTTGTTGCCGCCGCCCCTACCAGCCGCCCCCTTGATGTTGCCGCCCCGTCCAGCCCCGCAGAGCCAACCGCCACCCCCCTTTCAGCCACCGAACCTTGCCACTGCCTCCCATCTCGCGGAACCACTACCAAACAACCCTCCTCTACTAGATCTGTCCAGATCTGGGCATTCCAGCCCAGATCCAGCCACCACCAGTCCCGTCTCGCTTTCAAAACCACCAGATCCACTCCCACAGCCCGGACCCTCTACCCTAGTACCAGATCTACCCTCCCGCAGCCCGGATCCGCTCTCCACAGTTAGATCCAGTCCAAAAAGCACTGTTTTCCCCTCCGGATCGTCTCCACCGCGCCGTACTTCACTAGATCTCTACACCTCGGGCAGTCCCCATAGTTTGTGAGTATTTATTTGTTGTATGTCACTTAAATTCTCAATATTAATATATGAGATTATGATTTCATGTTTGTTTAAATCTCCGGAACAATAGTAGATTGTTTAGATTATTATTGTGATTTGTAGGGTTTATTCGCCCCGTGCTCTTGCTTTGACCCTCCACGCGAAGGAAAGCTTAAGTTTGTTTTGCCCTATTGAATTATTTTGCTATTGTTAAAGTTATGTGCGTGCAATTAAATTATTTCTTACTGATTTTTGATTTATCTTTTGGACTTTGCATTGCATGTAGGGTTAGGGTATCTTAAATCCGCCACCTGTAGATTCGTCTTGCGTCACATAGGCCACATTGTGTGTGGTGTGGGCATGCCGATATGCCCAGTAAAATCAGTTCGACCACAAAATGTACGGAATTGCAAATTTCACGAGCCCTCCAGGTGTTCTTGGGACTCACCAGGTACTATTGTCGATTCATCCTGAGCTACGACAAGCTAGCCTCTCCACTGACCACCCTTCTCAAACAATTTCAGTAGATGGACAATCTAAGAACCCCACTTTGCACACTTTAGGCCCCCTTGCCAGCCCCCCTATAGTTGCCTGGTTTTATAGAAGAGTTCCAAGTTTGCTGCGACATGTTAGGGTCCGACATTGAAGCAGTTTTGCATCACGTAGAGCACCCTATTTTGTATTTCGAACGTAGGCTTGCCGATCACTACTATCAGTTACTGACCTATGAGAAGGAGTTTATTTGGTTTAGCCAAGGCAATTCAATATTGGCGGCTTTATCCTTGGGTACATCACTTCTAGATCCACACCGACCACTTCTATTTAAAATATCTATTGGACTAGAAGTTGGTCATTCCTCTATAAGAATATTGGATGATCAAGTTGTTCCTCTATGCATAAAGTATCAAGTTGGCACACTTAATAAGCACATTGATACTCCCTCGAGACCAGAAGAAGAGGTGGGCCAATTATATGTGCTATCTCCAACCCTATAGTTGCATCGTTCTATAGTTTAAGGGGGAAAATCGATGATGTGCTACCTACACCACTCTCCGCGACAATATCAAGAAGAACAAAGCAACAAATGTCTAGGACATTCGAGGCAAACCATAATGTGCAAAAAATGGACGTACTTAGTATCTCAGTCACCTCTGTGAGTGTTCAGGGCCATTCACATTCACACTCATAAATGGGTGCAGAAGACTCTACATATTCTGACTGAAATTTATTGGAAGGGAATACAAAGATCAATCCAAACTTTCATCGAACAGGGTCAAGTGTCAGAAGAACAAGGTAGATACCTATATCCCGCGGGGTTGCTGCAACGTCTACCTGCGCCCACACAAATATGGTCAGATATATCTATAAGCTTCATCGAGGGTTGCCCAAGTCACACGAGAAGTCCATCATTCTTGTGCAGGCAAACAATATGTTCATTTCATTTTGATGGTCCACGCATATATTGTGATGAGCGTTTCTCATGTCTTCTTCGTACTGATCTTCCACCCTCATAGCTTGCTCCAAATCATTATGTCCAATAGGGACAAGGTTCGTTGATCAATTCCGACAAGATTTTTTCAGACTTAGTGGCATTATGCTGGATATGTCTTTGGTTTATCATCTGCAGTCGGACTACCAAACGATGGTCGCCCATTCATGTTGGAAATGTACTTGAGGTATTTCTAAATAGAGAGATCGAAGGAGTGGATATCATGACTACCTTAGGACAAATATTGCGATTATATCTCCTATCACACAACCCTTCACACCACATCCTTCATATTGGTGTTCGAGTGGGATCCGCTTCGGCTACTTCCCCACACTTCATAGTTGGCTCGTGTCTACGAAGTACATTGAGGGCTTCTTCAATGCAATATTATTTTGAACATGATTCGACATTAGTGACTGCAAGCCCAAAACCACATGAAGCAATATTATGACTACCTGTGCAGAGAGGTTCAATGCACCGAAGGGAACCGGGTTTGGTTGAAGTTGCGACCTCATTTTCAATTTTCTGTAGCTTGTCAAACAAATGGCAAACTGTTGCCACAGTTATATGGACCCTACCATATCGGGGAGCTCATCTGGGAGGTAGCTTATTAACTTCATCTACTGATAGAGGGAAAGATCCATAATATGTTCCATATGTTGACCCTCAAACCATTTAGAGGCGAGCCACCCGCCAATATGCCCCACTAACTCCTATATTTCAACACAGTTCCCTTCCTTCGCAAACTGGTGAACCAAGGGGTCAAAAAATTGTTGGTCTAGTGAGAGAGCCAAACAACATATAAAGCTACTTGGGAGACATGAGCGACATGATTATGATTTGTCTAAGCTTGCTTTAGAAAAGGGATGTGGTGTTGTGAGTACGCTTTGAGAGTGTTGATTTTGTGATATAAAATCTTTTGAACTTAAATAATAATGTAAGCGATGTAAATGACTGAATGATGTTGTTATGAATCCCACGACGTTGGTTATATAGTATTAGAGTTTTTTTTATATTGAGTCGTATTGTATCGAATCAGTGTATTAGATGTTTCAATATCGTAAGCATCGAGTCACATTATGTGCGTCGTAATATCGTAGACGTCCAGTTCAAAAGTAATTTTTAAGTTCTCTTCTTTTTTACTCTCTTGTGCTATCGTGTTCTTGTTTTGTTTGTTCTCTCCCGCTCTTCCATTTTTTGTATGCTAACAACCAGTATCATAGCCGATGTTCTAACCTTGGACATAAATGATTTCAACAACTTTTAAGATGGAGAAATTTGATGAGAATGATAACTTCAATCTATGGAAGTTCAAGATGATCACTCTATTGAAGCAACAAGGTTATGCATGGTCGTGTTCGAGTCGGAGAAATTGCCTAAGGAGATGACAATGGATTCGAAGGAAGATTTGGAGATAAAGACTCATAGTATAATTCTACTTCCTCTCACCGATGAGGTGCTCCGTGAAGTCGCCAAAGAGGATACCATGACAAAACAGTGGTTGAAGCTCGAGACTTACTATTTGAAGAAGTCTCTTACGAACCAGTTATACTTAAAACAATGACTCTATAACTTCAAGATGTAGGAAAGTACGTCCATTAATACCTACTTAGACGAATTAAATCAAATTGTAATGGATTTGAAGAACATCGATGTGAAAATCGATAAAGAGGATGTGTTCGCTTACTCCATCATTTGGGTAATTCGTGAATATCATAGTGTATAGTCGAGACACACTTTCCATCGACGATGTGGAAGCAGGTCTGCAGCAAAAGGAGTTGCACAAAAAGGTGTCATCTGATCGATTAGGTGGGTATGGTGATGGATTATCCATGAGAGAACGATCACATAAGAGACTGCAAGAGCGATAAAGGAAATTCAAGATTAAAGTCGAGGAATTCCAATGAGATCAGTGCAATTACTGCAATAAGGACATTGTAAGATCATCATATACTCAAAGAGAATGAGATGAAAAAAAAACTTTGAGACACACTTTCCATCGAAGACGTGGAAGCAGGTCTGCAACAAAAGGAGTTGCGCAAAAAGGTCGAGACACACTTCCATCAAAGACGTGGAAGTGTATAGTCGAGACACACTTTCCATCGAAGACGTGGAAGCAGGTTTACAGCTTAGTTATTAAAGGCGCAAGGCGCATCAAGGCGCAAAGGGGTCTTGGAGCCTAGGCGCAAGGCTCAAGGCGCATGCGCGCGCCTGACGAAGGCAAGGCGCAACCACATCCATTTTAAATAATCAGCATCAAACATCATTTCAGCTTCTTGATTAAATCTTTCATCTAGTGTACCAATTAATCATTCATTACTATTGTTTGTATCTCTTAAAAAATAGAATCAATGTGCTCACTTGCATCATATCTAAGTCTCAACGCACAATTATCTTTCATGAACACTAAATCAATAAAAAAAAATTGAGTTCTAAAATTATTTCTTAATTTTTGAAAAAAGAAATTCACAACAAAAATCTCACTCAGGCGCGCCTTTTATATTCTAAAGGTGCAAATAAGGCGCACAGAGGCGCAACCCTCTGAGCCTGGAGCCTTAGGCGCGCCTGAGGCGCGTCTTTAATAACATAGGACTTTACATCAAAAGGAGTTGCGCGAAAAGGTGTCATCTGATCGATTAGGTGGGTATGGTGATGGATTATTCATGAGGGAACGATCACATAAGAGACCGCAAGAGAGATAAAGGAAAGTCAAGATCAAAGTCGAAGAATTCCAATGAGATCAGTGCAATTACTACAATAAGGACATTGTAAGATCGTCAAATACTCAGAGAATGAGATGAAAAAATCTTCAGATTTTTTGAGCATTGCGCTGGAGCCATCAGACAACGATGGCTCTGTTTTCTCGATATGTGCAATATGTGACATTCAAGATTTTTTGGTACTTGATTCCAACTATTCTTATCATATGACTCCAACTTGGAGTTATTTTACAACATATCAATCTCTTAATGGAGGCTCTGTATTCATGCGCATTGATATTGTGTACAAAATTGTTAGGATTTGAAAAGTCCGAATTATGACACATGATGAGGTTGAGAGGACTTTGACAGATGTATCATAATTCGGAGTTTGACGAATGTTCGACATATTTCATACCTGAAGAAGAATATTCTTTCCCATGGAGCTCTAGACGCGATCCCGAGTTCGTTGGACGGACGACGAGGAGCCTGTCATGATAGTTCAATTCTTTAATTAATACAATTTTGTTAACTTGTCTATTAGCATTCATAGCTTGACATCTACAAATTACTGCAGTACCGATAGCTAGAATCGACAAAAATCAAATATAAATATTGCAAAATGTTAAGGGGGAGTGGGATGAAAAATTGAGAGAAATGTTACCCAAATCAGAAATTTCTGGTCGTGAGGATGAAGGAGGAGGCTGGCCTGAAATTGTGGCTTGTTCTTTGTCCTTGAAGAGAAGGAGGTCGACGTCAGTGGCAAGCTCTAGAGAAATCCAAATAGCTTCACTGGACAAGAAATGACGAGCAACTTGTGCAAGATCACAATGGCGTCGAGAAGGACGAAAGAAGAAAAGGTGCAGAGAAGGAGGGAAGAAAAAAGGTGTCGATAAGGAGGGAAGAAGAAAAGGCGTCGAGAAGGAGGAAGATCGTGAGTGGGAGCGCGAATGGGAGAACCTGCATATTTGGAGTCGTCGGTGGCGTAGCTTTTAGAATACTTACGAAAAGCTTAAAATCCCTAATCCCTTTTTAAAAGCCCTATCTAACCTGCTGTCATAAAACCACAAGAACTCCTTTATTGGAGAAGCTCTTTTGCCACTGCTTCTCATCCAAACACCCTAAAAAGAGCGGTGGCAGTGGGAATAAAAATTTTTCCACCGCCACCCAAGTAGGCCCAAAGTTGTAGGAGAAGTATTATATATATATAGGTATCTATACTTATAAGTAATTTCAAATGCAAATAGCTGCTATGATTATGGGCACGTGGATACATTACAAAATAATTCATTCAACATGAATCCTCAAACATTGGTATGATAGTTCATTTGCTTTTAGAATTAGAAAGTGCACAAAAAAATAGTAAAAGAAGAATCCATATAAGAAGGTATATTCTAAGTTATCACGTCTCATTCTCGTCATGTAGAACTTATTACTATTTTTTAAGGATATTCTATGAACCCCTATCTGCTATTGTTAATCCAGCTACTATTTGTAAAGTTAAAATCGAGTTGTCTAAAACATATTTGGAGTATCTTATAGCATTTGTTAGAACCATTTTTGCATAGGCAACTAGGCATCTGTAAGATGTGTCTGTTCTTCACTATTAAATGACCCAATTATTAGTGCTTCTCGGTTAAGTTATTGGTCAACAATTGTGTCCATGCATGAAAATTTTAATCTATTACTGAAAAATTTAATTACAACAAACAACAACACTCATGCCTTCTGATGCGGGTCAGGAGTCCACCTGCCCTCCACCCTGGAGTTCCACCAGGGGGCCCACCCGGAGTCAGCACCAGGCGGCTTTATCAGGCCCGCGGGCCGTACACCCCAACCCATCCCTGGCTCCACCACAGGGTCGATAGGTTGTTGGAGCCGGGGCTCGATTCCCCGAACTCCTTGATAAAGAGCTCTCAGACGAGCTCTCATCACCAACTGATCGAAAATGATGTAGGGGTAGGCTACTGGTGCACAAAACCTATGACTCTAGGTGATAATGCAAGGGTAGGCTACAGGGGAGCTCTCATCACCATCAGCCCACTGTTCCGCCTCCCCTCCCTCTCTAGTCCAGGCTGCCAGTCTCCTTACCCTCACCTCAGCCCACCGCCACTCCCCCATACCAAAATCAGCCACTCTAAGGGCCCCTTTGCCCTAGCCGACCACCCCCTCATCTCCCCTTCGTGGATCCACTACCAAATAACCTCTATTCTCTAGATCACGCTAGATCTGAGAATTTTCAGCTCTCGTTCCGACGTTTGCCTCCACCCTTATTACCATTTTTTGTCCAGATCCGCTCTTACACATCGGATCTACCCTCCCCCGGCCTGTATCTACTTATACGTGACCGGATCCATCGTTTTATTGTCCGTTTTCACCGTTTACCGCCGAGGACAATCACCGCAACCGTCGCCTCACCACCGGTTCCATCTCTGATCGCCGATCTACACATCCAGACCTCAAATTCTTCAGTGCCTCGGTTCAGCTCTCTACTTTGTGAGCTTTTGTCGTATTGTATTATTTGACTCGACATTTTTCATTTAGTGTTTTGCTATATTTTGCTGCGATTCTTGTTTGTGGAAATTTGTTTTGGTGCACTAATAATTTGCAGGAGACATTTGTCGCGCTCTTCGCTTTGGCCCTCCAAGCGGAGGAAGCCATTATAATTTGCTAAAATTAAATATTTGTTTTCTATTTAAATATCTGCGTGGTGCTAAAAATTTACATTGCTTTAATTTATTCGTCAAAATATCGATCATTACATTGCATGTAGGTTTGAATTTGTGTGTCACCCTTGCACTACCACCTAGAGTCGTAGGTTTTGTGCACCAGTAGCCTACCCCTACATCATTTTCAATCAGTTGGTGATGAGAGCTCGCCTGAGAGCTCTTTATCAAGGAGGTCAGGGGATCGAGCCCCGGCCTCAACAGCCTATCAGCCTTGTGGTGGAGCCGGGGATGGCTTGGGGTGTACGGCCCGCGGGCATGATAAAGCCGTATGGTGCACTTTTTTGATGCAGGACAGGAGTCCACCTGCCTGCCACCCTGGAGTCCCACCAGGGGGCCCTCCCGGAGTCAGCACCAGGCGGGTTTATCAGGCCCGCGGGCCGTACACCCCAACCCATCCCTGGCTCCACCATAGGGCCGATAGGTTGTTGAGGTCGTGGATCGATCCCTCGACCTCCTTGATAAAGAGCTCTCAGGCGAGCTCTCATCACCAACTGATCCGCGACCTTAACAACCTATCGGCCCTGTGGTGGAGCTGGGGATAGGTTGGGGTGTACGGCCCGCGGGCCTTATAATACCGCCTGGTGCTGACTTCGGGTGGGCCCCCTTGTGGGAATCCAGGGTGGCGGGCAGGTGGACTCCTGTCCCGCATGCCGCATCACCTTCTTTCCACCATAGTGGGGTCGGCTATATGGATCCTTGTCGCAATTGCACCCTATCCTTAATCATAATCTTACAAATGCTCAAGTACATCATGTTTTTCCTTATAGTTTCATTCCAAGTCTTTATTGGTCTACCCCTCCCCCGTTTAATATGCCTAGTGACTATACTCTCACAATGCCTAACAAGTTCCTTTGATGGTCTCCTTTGCGCGTGTCCGAACCATCTTAGTCGAGCTTTTCGCATCTTCTCTACAATTGATGTCACTCCTGTCTTATCTTTGTTACATTCATTCTTACATTTATCTAGTCTCGTGTGTGCACACATTTCCCTAAGCATTCTCATCTATGCAACTCCCATTTTTTGCTCATGTATGCAATTCACTGCCCAATACTCAGAACCGTAGAACATCACTGGTCTAATTGCAGTACTGTAAAACTTGCCTTTAAGTTTTAACTATTAATGGTACTTTACGATCACATAAGATCCCTGACGCGCCTCTCCACTTCAACCAACCTACTTGAATTCTATGTGATGTGGAGCCTCAACGGAGGACGAATTTTGGGCCTGTTCAGGACTGATTTGACGACTTATTATATATGGCGTGTCCGAATTGATGATCCGACTTTGCATATGCGTCTGGATTCATGTTGCGAATTAAAATCATATATTACTTTAGTATTTTTAATTTGTATTTATTGTATTTGAGTGGCCCCACCTCTGGCCAATCATAGCCGTCGATGGTGGGATGCCCTAGTTCTTCTTTTATTATAAATAGATAGGTAGTGAGCTGGTTTTAGGCATTGCGTATTTTGGCGAAAGTATTCCCAGAATCCCGCGATTCCGCCACAGTGCCGACTCCGTGGAACCGTAGGTGACGACTTTTAGGTTGGTATCTTCTTCACCAAGCCTTCCCCTTACCCTAAGTCACGTTTCCCCCCTCCATACGCCCTTGCCGCCGCCTCCACAGCCCTAAATAGCCGGCCGTACTCCTTGTCGTTGCTCCCCTAACAACCGCACCCCCTTCCAGCAGCCACATAACCGCCGGCCTCCCTTGCCTCTCCCCTGCAAGGGAGGCTAACGTATTTTGAATTGTGAAGTCGACGTACATCAACTTTGTGTGTGTTTAACATCAACACGAATTTTTCTGGATAGTGCTCGACGTACATCGACTTATGAAGTCGACATACAACGTGGTTTCTGTACTTTGAGATTGTACTCGACCACACGACTTGTGAAGTCGACGTACGTCGACTAGAAGAAACAAAAACTCAATGCACACGATTTATGATGTCGGTGTACATTGAGTAGTAGCCTGAACTCGACGCGCGTGACTTGTGAAGTCGACATACGTCGACTAGTAGAAACACTCCCCCTCGACACACAAATAGGCAGCTTATGAAGCTTCTATATATTAGTGCGTTTTAGGGATTTTTAGTTACTATCTTTTTGAGTGTCACTCTTACGACAACTGAAGAATCCGCAGTTGCGTCCTCTCCTGAAAAATGAAACTAGTATTTCGTGGAGACAAAGTAGGACGATCATCTTCCATGCCGAGTTCGTTGTACGGACGACGAGGTGTTTGTCATGATAGTTCAATCCTTTAATTGTTACAATTTTTTAACTTGTCCATTAGCATTCAGAGCTTGAGATCTACAAATTACTGCAGTAGCAATAGTTAGAATTGACAAAAATCAAATATAAATATTGCAAAATGTTAAGGGGGAGAGGGATGAACAATTGAGGGAAATGTTACCCAAATCAGAAATGCTTGGTCGTGAGGATGGAGGAGGCTGGCCTGAAGTTGTGGCTTGTTCTTTGTCATCGAAGAGAAGGAGGTCGACGCCGGTGGCAAACCCTAGAGAAATTCAAATAGCTTCACTCGACGAGAAATGGAGAGCAACCTGTGCAAGATTGCAGCGGCGTCGAGAAGGAGGGAAGAAGAAAAGATGTCGAGAAGGGGGAAGAAGAAAAGGCGTCGAGATAAAGGGAAGAAGAAAAGGCGTCGAGAAGCAGGAAGATCGTGCGTGAGAGCGCGAATGGGAGAACCTGCGCAGCGAGAAGGAAGAAGATTGTGAATGAGAGAACCTGCGTATCTGGAGTTGTCGGTGGCGTGGCTTTTAGAATACTTACGGAAAGCTAAAAAGCCCTAAAACCCTTTTTCAAAAGCCCTATCTAACCTGCTGTCATAAAAGCCACAAAACTCCTTTATTGGAGAAGCTCTTTTGCCACCGCTTCTCATCCAAACACTCTAGAATGAGCGGTGGCGGTGGGAATAGAATTTTTCCCACCACCACCCCAGATAGGCCCAAAGTTGTAGGAGAAGTCTCATACATTGGTATGATAGTCCATTTACTTTTAGAAGTGCACATAAAAATAGTAAAAGAAGAATCCCTATAAGAACCTATACTCTTAGTTATCATTTCTCATGTAGAACTTACTACTATTTTTAAGGATATTCTAAGAATCTCTATCTGTTATTGTTATTCCGCTACTTTTTGTAAAGTTAAAATCGAGTCTGTCTAAAGCATATTTGGAGTATCTTATAGCATTTGTTAGAACCATTGTTGCGTAGGCTATTAGGCATCTGTAAGATGTGTTTGCGATTCACTATTAAATGACCTAATTATTAGTGCTTCTCGGTTAAGTTATTGGTCAACAATTGTGTCCATTCATGAAAAATTTAAGCTATTACTGAATAATTTACTTACAACAAACAACAACACCCAGACCTTCTTTCCGCCATAGTGGGGTCGGCTATATGGATCCTTTGTCGCAATTGCGCCCTATCCTTAGTCATAATCTCACTAATGCTCAAGTACATCATGTTTTTCATTATAGTTTCATTTCAAGTCTTTATTGGTCTACTCCTCCCCCGTTTAATATGCCTAGTGACTATACTCTCACAATGCCTAACAAGTGCCTTTGATGGTCTCCTTTGCACGTGTCTGAACCATCTTAATCGAGTTTTTCACATCTTCTCTACAATTGGTGTCACTCCTGTCTTATCCCTGTTACATTCATTCTTGCATTTATCCAATCTCGTGTGTCCACATCTCCCTAAGCATTTTCATCTCCGCAACTCCCATTTTTTTTTGCTTATGTACACAATTCATTGCCCAATACTCAAAACCGTAGACATTCGCTAGTCTAATTCCAGTACTGTAAAACTTGCCTTTAAGTTTTAATTTTTAATGGTACTTTACAATCACATAAGATCACTGATGCGCCTCTCCACTTTAACCAACCTACTTCGATTCTATGTGACGCGGAGCCGCAACGAAGGACAAATTTTGGGCCCGTTCGGGGCTGATTTGGCGACTTACTGTATATGGCGTGCCCAGATCGATGATCCGACTCCGCAGATGCGTCTGAATTTGTGTTGCGAATCAAAATCATATATTACTTTAGTATTTTTGGTTTGTATTTGTTGTATTTGAGTGGCCCCACCTCCGGCCAATCATAGTCGTCGATGATGGGATATCCTAGTTCTTTTTTTATTATAAATAGTTAGGTAGTGGACTGGTTTTAGGCATTGGAGATTTTGGCGAAAGTATTACCGAAATCCCGCGATCCCTCCACGATGCCGACTCCGTAGAACTCTAGGTGACGACTCCTAGGTTGGTATCTTCCTCCCCAAGCATTCCCCTAACCCTAAGCCACGTTTTCCCCTTCTATACGCCCTTGCTTTCGTCTCTACAACCCTAAACAGCCGGCCGTACTCCTTGTCGCTGCTCCCCTTACAGCCACGCCCCCTTCCAGCAACCACATAACCGCCAGCCTCCCTTGCCTCTTCTGCAGGCCGCTGCCACCCGTGCGCCTCTCCTCTCCCTTTGACACCACCCCCTCTTGCTTCAGCTGCCACCACCGCCCCACCTCAACTCCTCCCTGCATCGCCAGCCTCCCCCTTTCATTCCCAGCCGCTGGCCCTAATACAGCCACAGGTTTCTCCCCCCCACAACCCTTCTTCACGTGGAGCCACCATCCCTAGCCCCCCTCTTCCTGGATCAGCCCTGATCTGGGAATTTCAGCTCCGATCTGTTCTTCCCTTCACCCGTTCTTCATCTCTTATCCTGGATCCGCTACCAAATATCGGATCCATCCTTCCCTCGCTTGGATCTATACTTACGTGGCCGGATCTATCCATTCCCGGTCCGATTCTACCTTCCATCGTCGAGGACATCCACCTACGCTATTTCCACGCTACCGGTTCCACCTCCGATCGTCGTCCACACATATGAGACTCCGAATCTTCATTACCTTGGTCAGCCCACTTTGGTGAGATTTTGTTGTATTGGATTATTTTCTTTCAGCATTATTATTATCAGTTGGATCGTATGCTTTCTTGGATCTCTCGTGTCGTAGTTGTTTGTTTTAGATTATTATTGTGATTTGCAGGGTCTATTCGCCACGCGGTCTCGCTTTGGCCCTCCACACGGAGGAAAGTCTAAGCTTGTCTTGGCTAAAAGAATTATTTTGATCTTGTTAAAATTATCTTTTGTGCTTTAATTATTTATTGCTGAATTTTGATTAATCCGCCGGGATTTGCATAACATGTAGGGTTAGTGCCGACGCGCCACGACCGACATGATTATATTCCCGCAGGAGGCGGTGACCCGCTGCCCGGGCAGACGATCGGAGCCCGTGGTCGCGTCCAGATGATCGTTTCTAGTCACTTTCGTATTTTATGTTTTTTATTCTGAGATGTATTTAACCCCTGATTGGTCCAAACAATCCTAGCCATCCGATCGGGGTGGTTTTATTTCTAGTTGTACTGTGCAGTTAATAAACAGTTTTCATTTAGGGTTATATAACCCAACGGTTTGGGAGGAAGAGGCATCGATGGTTTGGAGATTTCCGGAAACCATTCGGTCCCGATTCGGTGCGAAGTCGAATCCTGCCGCCTCTTCTTCCGCTCTTGGTGTGATGCCGGAGACACCTCTCGCCGCCTCTCCTCCTTCCCCCATCCCGAGATCGCCTAAAGCCTTCCTCTGCCTCCCGATTATGTCTGTTGTTCTCCTTCCGACCGATCTCCTCCATCCCGACGCCTACCACGCCGGCCGATCTCCATCCCAGCGCCAACCACAGTCAGCCGAACCTCTCCACACCAGCAACCCCTTCCTCCTCCCTGCACCAACCCGACACCACCGGCTCTTCCCTCTCCCTACAGCCCCATTCCACCCGTAACCCCCACACAATCAGCCCACTTCAGCCCCACCACCATTCAACCCACAACCACCCCTCCAACAACCCCCCCTGTTCCAGCCCAACTGCCCATCCCCTGCCCTCTACCTCCACCAAACTCCACAACTCACTTATTACTTCCTACAACCTCCTCTCACAGTCCTTCCAAATGACATCCAGCCCTGCTCTACCTCCGACACCACCTCCGCTTACTTTGACCACGGATGTCCGCCAACAACCGTCACCGCTGCTGCCTACATGTGTGAATTGTGGTATAAAGCCCTGTCTTTTACTGTTGTTTATTTTGACACATATACTTTGTAGTGGATATTCACTTTTAAATGTTATTAGTATTATTTGTCTTGTGGTTTGCAGGGTTTCTTCTGCGCTTGCTTGAAAGTAATAACGCCTCTTTCGTTCTGCAAAATTGATATGTTCTCCGTTAATTAATTGTTTGTAACTGCACGTGCACCTGCTGTTAATTTATAATAAATAATTACTTGTTTGCAATTTTAGCGGACCACTTGTGCACTTTCATTACACTTCATTGCATCTAAGACTGCATTAAGTGAGCCTACTCCCGTGTCAACCTTACCACTGCATCAAATTGGTATCAGAGGGCCTAGGTTAGGGTCATTTGCATGTTACGTTGTGGTAGAGAGTATCGTCAATCCATCTCGAGTCACAACCACACCGACGATAGGACCGCTAGTTCACAAACGGACATGACACCTGCTGAGTTTCAACGATTGGTTCTCGATCGATTTGATCAGATGAGAACTCAATTCAAAACTCTCAGAGGTGACATTGCGAGGGTTAGCACGAGAGTAGACCAGTTAAAGACACCTAGAGATCGAACGAACCCTCCACCTGATGAGGAGCCTATCGAGGACCTTCGAGATGCCACACCACCTCCCAGGAGGCGTGGTAGAGACGACCCTCTCCGAGATCTCCCACCCCCACCAAGAGTGAATTATCGTCGTGGTTACGAGTTTCGGCGAGATCGTCATCTGGATGAATCCCGTCCTCCCCCACCTCGTTGTAAAGATAGACCCCGATATGATTATGACGATGTTGACGATTACGTGACTTCCGTGAGCCCCGTCGTGGGATGACTCCAGAGGAGGATGACATCACCCGACGGATCCGTATTGATGCTCCCACCTTCGATGGTCACCTGGACCCGAAAGAGTTTAGTGATGTCGCAGGAAGCAGAGACATCGCGCAGGAAGCATTGCCGTCGGGAGAAGACGATGTCGCAGACGGAAGCCGGAGAAGTCGTCGATGTCGCAGACGGAAGCAGCACAGGGCAGCGGTAGCGGAATCGAAGTCGCACCTGTCGATGTCGGCGAGCGGAAGCAGCAGCGATGAAGAGGGAGCAGTGCACGATGAGAGAAGTTGTACAGGCGGAAGCGGGCCACTGTACAGACGACGGGAGAATGTCCCGCTCCCGTCTCTGGAATCAGACGATGATTCCGTGGACGGGAGAGAGGGCCAAGGCAATAGTCGTGAGCCCTAGCAGCTCGTTGTCGCGGAAGGACGGGTCGGGGAAGGAGGAGAACCGTGGCGGAAGCGGGGTAAAATTTTTTTATTTAGGTCTTCAGAACTTTGGCTCTGATACCATATAGAAAGGAATAGATGATGCAATATATTCTTCCTCAAAGAGGCTATATAAAGGAAATACGTCAAGACACCCAACACCAATAGACGTTGTGGGACTAATACTCAACAATAGAATAATAATAACTCTAACAACTCGTCAGTTAGCGCGGGTTCGTCGAGACCCCTTCATATCTTGAGGAGGGGTGATTTCCTGAGAGAGAGCCTAGAGACTGGGATCATGTTTATTATAGCGGCCACGTTAGCGGCCGGGACCCCTAGCGAGAACGAGATTATTGATCCGGATGTTCGACAGATGATGGATGACTATATCGATATTATGTCCGAGGAGCTCCCCGATGAGCTACCTCCGCTGAGAGACATCCAACAAGTGATTGATCTGATCACATGGGTATCTTTGCCCAATCTGCCGCACTATCGTTTAAACCCAACATAGCATGCCGAGCTAAAGCGACAAGTTGATGATCTTCTGCAAAAAGGGTTTATTTGAGAGAGTCTGAGTCCGTGCGTTGTGCCAGGCCTTTTGACCCCAAAGAATGACGGTAGTTGGTGCATTTGCATTGATAGCAGTGCTATAAATAAGATCACAGTTAAATATCGTTTTTCGATTCCCCGCCTGGATGATCTCCTGGATTCGATGACAGGTGCCCAAATCTTTTCGAAGATCGACCTTCGTAGTGGGTACCGCCAGATTAGAGTTAGAGAGGGGGATGAGTGGAACACGACCTTCAAGACGAAGGACGGCTTGTATGAGTGGATGGTGATGCCGTTCTGGTTATCGAACGCACCCAGTACGTTTATGAGGCTGAGGCACAGGTCTTACGACCCTACATGGGCAAATTCCTGGTCGTATATTTTGATAATATATTGATATACAGTCAGGGTCTCCCCGAGCATTTACGCCACATTCGCCTGGTGTTCGAGCTCCTCCGAAAGGAGCATTTATACATCAACTTGAAGAAGTGTTCGTTCCTATCCACATCCGTTCACTTCTTGGGTTATGTTGTTTTGGCGTCTGATATTTCTGTTTATCCTGACAAAGTCAGGGCGATCCAAGAGTGGCCTACTCCGAAAAATATCCATGGGGCTCGTAATTTTCATGGGATTGCCACCTTTTATAGGAGGTTTGTCCGTGCCTTCAGTTCGGTCATGACCCTCATTACGAGCTGCCTTCATAAGGGTGATTTCGTCTGGACGAAGGCTGCCACTCGAGCCTTTGAGTAGATCAAGGAGAAACTGTCTACTGCTCCCGTTTTACGCTTACCAGATTTCTCCAAGCCTTTTAAGGTTGCTTGTGATGCGTCAGGAGTTGGTATTGGTGTAGTACTTAGTCAAGAAGGCCACACCGTGGCTTACTTTAGCGAGAAGTTGAACGAGGCCCGATAGAAATGTTCAAACTATGATCAGGAGTTCTATGCCATTGTGCAGACACTGCGATACTGGCGACATTATCTTTTGCACAAGGAGTTTATTTTATATTCAGACCATCAGGCCCTAAGATATCTCGATTTCCAAAAGAAATTGGGTCACTGTCACGCCAAATGGTGGAGTATATGCAAGAGTTCCACTATGTTCTTAAGCATCGAGCACGTGTTGAGAACAAACCGGCAGACGCATTGAGTCGACGAGTTAGCATCCTCCACACCATGAGCCCCCGAGTAGTGTGGTTTGAGCAGCTAGTTCCCGCTTACCCAGAGTGCCCTGATTTTGGGGATATTTATGTCGCGCTTTCGAAGGACTCGCCCGACCTTCGGGTGGGTTATTCGATATTTGATGAGTATTTATTTATGGGCTCTCATCTTTGCATTCAGCTTGTGCACGCCTTACACGAGTCGGTCTTTAAGAAGATTGCAACTAGTAATGATTATTATAAGGATCAAGCAAATCTGCACAGGCGAGAATAAATCTTTGAGGTAGGAGAACAGATATTAATTCACATTCGATCTGAGAGGGTCCCACAAGGACCAACAAAAAAAATTAAGTGCACGCAGAATGAGCCCATATACAGTCGTACGGCGAATTGGTACGAACGTATATGAGATATACATCCCTCGTGGTATGGGCATCAGCCGAGTATTCAACGTAGAGAATTTGACTCCTTACTACGAGGAGCATGTGTACGTGGACCCACTCACCACACCTCTACCCGAGCCTTCATCTGTCATAGCCCCACCACCTGAGCCTTCTCCTATTGCCTCTACTAGTCCATCTTTGACACCAACAACAACGTCGCGTCATGCAGATCGAGTTGCACCCTCGACGGATCCACCGATATCATCATTGCCAGATGGAGATACATCATTGATAGCCGGAGATATATCAGTGCCAGACGGAGATACATTGGTACCACCTGTTTCGACAGACGACGTGCTTCAGATCGTCAGGCACGACTTCTACGCCGTGGGCGGACGAGATACCCTACGCTATCTTGTTCGTTGGAGCGGCCGACCCCTGCACGATGCTACTTGGATTTCCTCGGAGGAGCTTCAGAGACTCGCCCCCCGGCTGCTTAGCGAGTACCACCACCTACACTCATCGGAGTTGAGTGCATTTAAGTCGGGGGTAGTTGACAGCGCACCACGAGCGACGCACGTATATTCCCGCAATAGGCGGTGACCCGCTGCCCGGACGGGCGATCGGAGCCCGTGGTCGAATGATCGTTTCTAGTCACTTTCGTATTTTACGTTTTTTATTTTGAGATGTATTTAACCCCCGAATGGTCCAAAAAATCCTAGTCATCCAATCATGGTGGTTTTATTTCTAGTTGTATGTGCAGTTAATAAACAGTTTTCATTTAGGGTTATATAACCCGGCGGTTTGGGGGGAAGAGGCATCGATGGTTTGGAGATTTCCGGATCCCATTCGGTCCTGATTCGGTGCGAAGTAGGATCCTGCTGCCTCTTCTTCCGCTCCCGGTGCGACGCCGGAGACACCTCCCGCCGCCTCTCCTCCTTCCGCCATCCCGAGATCGCCTGAAGCCTGCCTCTCCCTCCCGATTCTGTCTGTTGTTCTCCTTCCGACCGATCTCCTCCATCCCGACACCTACCACGCCGGCCGATCTCCTTCATCCCAACGCCAACCATAGTCGGCCGAACCCTCCACCCCATCAACCCCTTCCTCCTCCCTGCACCAGCCCGACACCACCAGCTCTTCCCTCTCCCCACAGCCCCCATTCCACCCGTAACCCCCACACAATCAGCCCACTTCAGCCCCACCACCATTCAACCCGCAACCACCCCTCCAACAACCCCCCTCTTCCAACCCAACTGCCCTACCCACTGCCCTCTACCTCCACCAAACTCCACAACTCACTTATTACTTCCTACAACCTCCTCTCACAGTCCTTCCAAACCACATCCAGCCTCGCTCTACCTCCGGCACTGCCTCCGCTTACTTTGACCACGGATGTCCGCCAGCAACCGCCACCGCTGCTGCCTACATGTGTGAATTGTGGTATAAAGTCCTGTCTTTTACTGTTGTTTATTTTGGCACCTATACTGTGTAGTTGATGTTCACTTTTAAATGTTATTAGTATTATTTGTCGTGTGGTTTGCAAGGTTTCTTTTGCGCTTGCTTGAAAGTAATTGCGCCTCTTTCGTTCTGCAAAATTGATATTCTGTTCTCCGTTAACTAATTGTTTGCAACTGCATGTGCACCTACTGTTAATTCATAATAAATAATTACTTGTTTGCAATTTTAGTGGACCACTTGTGCACTTTCATTACACGTCATTGCATCTAGGACTGCATTAAGCGAGTCCACCCCCACGTCTGCCTTACCACTGCATCAGTTAGTTTCACTGTTTCTCCGCCCCCTATAGATTCTCCCTTCGTTACTATGTATCACATATTTATCTACACCTCCATATTTTTGAACTATCGATTCCAGATATTTAAAACACTCATTGCGCAAAATATATTGACCATCCAACTTAATAACGGAGTCATCCATCCGTCTTGCACTGCTAAATTTAAGCTTCACGTACTCCGTCTTTGCCCTACTCAGCTTAAAACTCTTCTTTCGAAAGTGTCTCACCAAGATTCAAGTTTCACATTTTACACCCTTGCACGTCTCATCGACCAAAACAATATCATCCGCAAATAAGAAACACCAATGTATTACTTGTTGGATATGTCTGGTGAGCTCATCTAAAATAAGGGTTAAGAGATAGGGGCTTAAAGCTGACCCATGATATAAGCCAACAGTGATATGGAATTCCTTTGTTAATCTTCCAGATGTCTTCACCCTCGCCACTGAATCTATATGCATATCTTTGATTATTTCAATGTATGATACATTTACACCTTTCTTTTTTAATATTCTCCATAAGTCTTCTCTTGGAACCCTGTCATAAGCCTTCTCAAGTTCGATAAACTGTATATGTCAATCTTGTTTTCTTTCCCGATAATTTTTTTTCTATATTTTCCTTTCTGTGGAATATGATAAAGCAAGCAAGTATGTCATTCTTGATGGTCATATTTTGTCATACCAGCATCTCAATTTGAATTTTGGAAGTATTCAGGGCAATGTTAAATGAAAAAAAGAATGATATTAATGTATACATTACTGTTGAGGTATGAGTAGCTGTTTATGTGTCCATAATGGATTCAACCTGTCTTCTGATGATTATATTCTTTTCCTTGTTATTTAATGATTTTTATGTCAGTGATCCTTTGTTTTTTTTACTTGTTTATTCTTGGATTCTTTCTTGTATGGTAATTAAATGGAATGTTTGGGACCTTGGGTAGGATTTGGGAGGAGAGGGGGCATCTAAGTTAACATGTAAACATGAACACCTTAGGCAGCAGTTGAGATGAATGAAAAATGAGGATCGATAAAACCTGCTCTAAATACTAGGGATATGGTAATGAAGATGGTGATGACGACAATTTATATATTTTGCTTACAATTTTTCTTCCAATGTGTTTTTCAGGAAACAAACCATGTCCTATGTGTGCTGGGGCAATTCTTCAAGCCAGAATTGATACCGTGGTTTGGGGAGCTCCCAATAGATTGTTAGGAGCTGATGGAAGCTGGGTCAGGTATGGTAAATATGTAGCTTAATATTGGTTCTCTTTCCCATGCGCCATGAAATTCCTTACAGTGTGTAATACTAGACTCCTGGGAAATTTTTTTTTTCTGATTGAATATGATAATTGTTTCTAGTGGTCTCTGTGTGGTGAAATGACTCACTTTGGGATATTAGGATTTGATATTGAATTGATACAATCCTCACTCAAGACAACGCGAAGTCATTCAATTTGATCTTGTTATGAGCTCCTGTTTGAGACCGTGTACGAGGATGCAAGAGTGAGGAATCCTAGAGAAGATCGAATTTCCCCTTCCTATAGTAAGAGGGCTCTATGGTGGAGGAGAGGAAAGAGGCTCGCCGGAGAAGAGGAGACGAGGAGAAACAGGGAGCTGTGCTCTACCCGGGGAAGTCGTGTGTGCCCTAGGAGGACTGAACATAGAGTGGAGAGAGGGAATGAGAGAGAGAAGGAATTTCTTGCATACACCTTTTCAACCCCTTTGTCTAGTATAAGGCAAGTGATAGTGCTAAGAAAGTTAACCAAAATGGCTTTCACAAGGCCTAACATCATGTGAGTGAAATAAGATTGCCTTTAACACATAAAAATACTATGCAGAAATTATAAATGTGTTTGTTCTAGTCCCCACGTTTCTTATCCCATCGGGAACCCGTAAGCATCACCTCCCTTGTTTTGATCAAGCTGGTCCTGAAGCTTGAGAGACAGAAAGGTGCAATAAAGGTAGGCGCTGTCCTCCCAAGTGGCTTCTGCTGCTTCACCTCCCATTGGACGTGATCCTCTTGTAGCACAGTCCTCTATAGACTATCTCGTCCATCTTATAAGAAACCTGAAAGGATACGCAGTACTTTAATGTCATCTTGTGATATGTATTCCTCAATGTCGAAGTCTACTGGTAGGGGCGGCGCTTTAACCATACTAATTCGTTAGGGGCAAAGAAAAGCTCTCGATGCCTTCTGTTGTAAGCTTTTTCATACCCGCCCACGCCTGCTGTAAACGGTAACAAGCCTCCATGACCTGAGTATGGAGAGCACGGTCCACCTCATCAACTAAGGTAGTAATGTAGTATCACCGGCTCACCGCAATAAATCAGGAAACGTGTGGGCTCTTTATCATATATGATCCGAAAGATGGTGTTCTACATAGATGTATGGTACGAGGTATTATAGCAGCCCTTTGCTTAGGGCATCCAATCCTTATCTCTATCCCCCATAAGGCCATAATGCATCTCATGTACATCTCCTTGGTGTGATTGACCACCTCAGTCTACCCATCTGATTATGAATGGTAGTCATAAGATGACCATCTTGGTGTCATTGAGGGTAAACAATTTATTCCATAACTGAATGTTGAAGCACCTGTTCAAAGCATACACGTGTCACGCTATCTGTTGTTAATATTTATTTTTAGAACACATAATTATACTTATTATATACAAATTTTTTTTGTTATTTATAAGATATAAACATCCAATATTTTAAAATATCTCTGACATGCCTCCGACATCCGATAGTTAAAAACTCAATCCAACCTTTAGCCGACATCCGATATACACAACGTTGATCTAAATTGATTTCATAATTTAAGTTTAACATCTCTGTCAATTCTCAACTGCATTGAGTGAAAAATGAGGAATCATAGATCTGCCCCGGATTATTTAGATAAAAAGCCATTAAATATTAATTATGATGATAACTACTACAACTGGAACCCAAACAAGTAGTTCTTACAAAATAATCAAGTGCATTGCAACCAATTTCAAATGGGTACTAAGATGTATACTTGCATCAAATCAAAATAGACAATAAGATTTGATGGTGATTTATGGAAACAGATAACCAAACTTTTGATGATATATATTTTATGTTATATGCTGTTCAATTCCTTTGTTATATCTTTCTACTGACTGTAAATATTGTTTGTTATTCAATTATATTGAATATTTTCATCTATGCCGTCTCAACAGGCTATTTCTCGGCGGTGATGGAGGAAGCAACAGCTTGGATAGACAGAGCCAAATGGTTGGACCCGTCCATCCTTTCCACCCAAAGATAAAAATAAGACGAGGAGTCCTCGCAGCTGAGTGCGGCGATGTCATGCAGCAATTTTTCAAACTCATGAGGAAGAAGGATACAAAACAAGAATCATCCCCGCCATCATGCCTCCAATATCAAATCGCCCCGCAAAATTATTTACTAAGCTGCATAATATCTTCTGCATGATGTTTTGTTTGTGGCATTCCTTAACTTTTTTTTTCGCTTCCATCTGTAGAATAAGATCACGCTTCTTCTGTAGCTTAATAAATAGTTTGTTCATCAATCAGCTGTTGATTTTTCTAACTTTTTCTTCCTTTTAAGGATGCATGCAAAAAAAGTGCTTCATCTGAGCCGGGTGGAAATCACTGCTACTGAGGTGAATGTTAGAATTTTTGTTCTTTCATAATTAGTACCTAGAGCCTTCGTGATGTTTAGTGTCCGGACTCTATGGCTCCGTTTGGGAGGACTTATTTTCACCGATCAAGTGTTTGCGACCTTATGAACCCGGCCTTAATTTAAGACTCGGTTCATGCGGTCGGAAACGCTTGCCGGTGAAAATAAGTCCCCCCAAACGGAGCCTATATCAATTGATGAGAAAAAATTTCATCATTTGTAGATCTGCCGGCCCAGCAGCCATGGGCGCAGCCACGCTCACACGCACTTAGCAGACGCGTGCACCCAGCGACCGTGCACACACAAGGGCGAGCAACAGTCGCGTGCACAATAGTTGTGCGCACTGCAGTCGCGCATTCATCAACGCCACCGGCCGCCGCCTTCAGCCACCATCGCCGCCAACAAACCTTTCGGGGCCACACAGGGGCAGGCCCGCCTTTTTTTTTTTCGAAAATTGGTGATCCAGGTGACCATGATCGTGCAACCTCATTTGTAGGTTCGAGCTTCATGACGGTGCAATTACCAAGTTGTCTCTCAGAAAAACTATAGAAACGTACTTATACCTTCATTTGAAGACAAACAAACTAGAAGAGAGAAAAGAGATCTGAAGGTTTTTCGGCAAAGACTTGAAACTTTGAAACTTTTTTGCCGAAGACTTTGAACCCTCTTACTCTCTAGCGCTTAAATGTCTCCCTAGCGCTCAAGCCCTCAAGTGCCTCTCTTGCGTGCAAGCGCTCATGTTCCCCATAGCGCTCAGGTGCCTCTTAAGTGCTCAAGGGCCTCTCTAGCGCTCAAGTACTCAACCGCTCAAGTCCTCTCAAGCGCTCAAGTGTCTCTCTAGCACTCAAGTGCCTCCCTAACGCTCAGGTGCTCAAGTTCCTCTCTAGCACTCAAGTGCTCCATCACTCAAGTGCCACTCTAGCGCTCAAGTGCTCACTCCGCTCCCTACGGTGCCTGCTCCAACGACAGCTCCAGAAGCTTCACCTGGAAGTTCAAATGAAGATCTCGCTCCTTCACTCTAAAATACGTGGTACCTTGTTCTAGCCCACTTCATCGCTCAAGCTACAAAAGATACACGGTTCAAACCGTATCTGATAACAAGTATAACATATTCCACTTTTCGGTGAGCATCTTGGTGACCATGAAATCATCAACCAACCAAAAGATTAGTTCAATCCATAACACTCAAACGAATGAACAACATAATTTTTTATCGTTCAAGGTAATGCCTCTTCCTTGAAGTAATATTAACTTAGGTCCAAGCATTCCAAAAGCTTTTTAGACAATTTACCAAAGCGCCACAACCATTCATTCACAAATGATCCGGTGATAAATTTTTATTTAACACCATTTCCCTCATACGCATCCGTATTATCGATTCCATAATAATAATATATATTCCCAATATTATCTTTTCTCAATTCAAACTATAATCATGGGTTTCACCATAATCCAAATCTACAGATAGGAACATAGCATTATGCACTGATTTTCTTTATGTTTGATTAAGGGAAACTATTCAACCATTAATTACATTGACCTCAACTTGAAATATTTTCCCACACTTGTATGGCAACAAGAATCTTATAAGTTATAATACACATAAATTCCTACGTTAATAATGTCAAATCTCAATGACTTTATATTAAAATGAGTCTTTGAAAAATGTATATTGCAAAAGAAGATATTTTTGAGTGAACTTTTTTTGCAGAGATTTTGAAAAAGCAGAAGCACTTTATAAACTGTTTGACAAATCTTCGTTGTAGTGACTTTTTTTAACAAAAATGCACGTCCGGGCAGAAAAATGTGCGCCCGGGGGAAAAAATGAGCGCATGTGCGGAAAAAGCGCGCTCAAGCGAAAAATGAGAGTCCGGGCGGAAAATGAGTGTTCGCACGAAAAATGCGTGTTTTGGCGGAAAATGCACGCCCAGACGGAAAAATCACGCTTGAGCGGAAAATGCTCTCCGGGTGGAAAATGCGCGCAAACGCGCGCTCGGACGAAAAATTTGCGCCAGGGGGAAAAATGCATGCCCAGAGGAAAAATGCGTGCTTGGGAGGAAAATGCCCGCCCGAGCAGAAAATGCACGCCCTGGCAGAAAATGCGTGTCCGGGCGAAAAAATGCGCGCTCGGGAGAAAAATGCGTGCTCGGGTAGAAAATGCTCGCCCGGGCGGAAATTGCACACCCGGGCAAAAAATTCGTGCCCGGGCAAAATATTTTTTTTGCCCGGGCGAAAAATGCGTGTCCGGGCAAAAATTGTGCTCCCGGGCGAAAATGCGCCCCCGGGCAAAAAAATGCGCGCCCGGAAGAAAAATACGCGTCCGGGAGAAAAATGCGCGCCCGAGCGAAAAATACTCGTCTGGACGAAAATGCGCTCCCGAGCCAAAAATGCGCGTTCGGGTGAAAAATGTGCGTTTGGGTGAAAAATGAATCGTCAGGAGAATTAGATCGTCTTGAGAAAGGCTAGGGTTTCGACAGTGTTGTCGAATTGGATCCAGAGGAGGAAAACATTTTCGTTGGGTCAACTGTGTATCGGGATGAGAAAGTGGTTTTCGAAAAGTTGAAAAGTTTGAGACCCGTAACTTTTCAAAAAGAGGAGAAAAAAGAGTTTTAGGCGGTAGCTTTTTCCACCAGTAGACATTCTAAACGGCATGTTAAGTGCGATAGCGTTTTCCAGACAACGAAAAGGAGCTAAAAAACATCTCAAACAGGAATAAATTTTCGATATCGGTAGCATTTCCAGAGGAAGGAGCGTGAGTTAGGATGACCTCTTTATTTTAGATCTAACCACCAACAATAAATGAAGAAAAAAAAAAGAAAAAAAAAAGATGAGTACACGGTAGATTGGATGACGAGCAGAATTGATCCAATCGCAACTCGCGCTCCTTTCTGCTATCCAGACCCAAAAATTATTTCCTAAACAGACCCTTAACAATATTAGTTTCCAGTGATTGCCAGCAATATCACAACTTTATACGAGATTCAACCATGAAGAAATATTTCAACTCTTCCGTAAGCTCAAAACCAAAACGATTTCCTAAGGTTGTCGAGCAACAAATTTGCATGGATACTAAACTCACATTCATTACAATACTAAACTGAAAATGGGTCCTACTTCTCCATCATATCATAACAAAGCAAAATATGACATACAAAATTTTGCGAATTTGAAGCTTTCTAGTTTTTATTAAAATGGAGTTCGCGGCAAGAGATAAAAACAGAGCGAGGTCAAAAAATTACTCCACTTCCTGACTATCCAACTTTATGGGCACTCCTTCGCGGCACTTGCGTTCAATGTGATCTTTCTTTCCACAACCAAAACACGTAAGTGTTGGATCTAGTGGCCAATCTTAGAGGGGGGTGAATAAGGTTTTACGAGATAATTGAAAATTCGAATTATTTTTGTCCAGAAAAACTAGTTCTGGAAGCTACCGCGGGGCGTTAGATTGCTAACGCGCGGCGGTAGGTCACAGAGCTTGTTTTCTTGGGCAAATTCCTCCTTGGAGATCTACGTACACTTGAGAGAATTACAGGGTAACAATTACAGCATTGTAAACACAGAAAAACAAACAGTAAATGTTATTTCATTCAAACTGGATTAACAACTATTTTTACAATTACAACAACATGATCTCCATGACGCCGGAGATCGGAGACGGTGAAAATAAAATCTCTTTTTGTTTTCTATACTGATCCACTACCCGGACCGGCTGGCTTTCTCCCTTTCCCTCCAAGAAAGGTCTTCGAGCCGGCTATTCACCTCCACACAAGGAAAGGTCTTAGTTCCCCGCTAGATCCACTGATCTAGACGTCCCTATCCCCAGGACGATTTTCCACGGAATCCTACTCCGGATTCCGACGACCTTCCCCGATTGATTTCTCACGAAACCCTTCCCGTATTTCGACGATCCTCCGGTCGATTTCCATCACAAAAACAAGTAGACAAAAAGAGTTTAAAGTAAAATACAAGGAATAAGAGAAAACTCCCCTCCAACTAGAACTCTTGATGTTGATGACGATTCACTTGCAAAGGTTCGATCTTTGTGGCTTGAAAGTTTTCCTCCTTGATGTTCTTCAGATCCCTGAAGGTGTGCGCTTGATGAGAGTTTTTGTAGCGAGGATCCTCACGTGAAACTTAGGACGAAGGCTTCTAGAACATCATGTTGGTAGCCTTCAATATGTGTGCATGAATTCTTTTTGATCTCCTCTGAAGAACTCTCCTCCTCAATGAGTTGGGATGACACCTTGCTTCCCTTAAGACGGCTAGGGCGAACTCCTCTTTCGAATTTCATGAAAAATCGTCGTAGGAAACTCAAGTTTAGGCTATTTTAAATACAGAAGACATTACAGGAAGCTGCCGCGGGGCGGTAACTAGTTATAGCGCGGCGGTAACTTCCAGAGAACAAAATTCTTCATTTTCTTCATATGCTTGCAACCAAACAACTCCTCGTAATCGTTGTAGTCCTTGGCTCGTCAGAGTTCCTCGTTCACGAATGGTAGGGAAACGATTTTCTTCTTCTTCGATGGAGACCTTATTGGAACGGAGCGCAAGAGAGAGCGGTCGTACCCTAGAATGCTCGAAGCCCCATCACTTTTCGTTTTTAGATATTTAAGGCATAGAAATCGAGACGACCCTTTATACGTCTTCATGTAAATAGGCTACCGCCGGCGGTACGACTAGCGGCTGACGGTAGGTTCGCGCGCTTGTTGTGCCAGCTGTCATCAAAATCTGGAATAATATTTCAAAACGAATCTTCCCTTTTTTCATAGAGCTAGCGCCCCGCGTTAGAAGGTAGAGCCGCGTGGTAGGTCGGTTACTCGAGGAATTCTTCTCGACACTCGCCGAGAGGCTAGCGCGGCGCGGTAACAACTATCGCATCGCGGTAAATTGGTTACTCGAAAAATCCTTCTCAGCATTCGTCGGGGAGGCTAGCGCGACGCGATAAAAGCTATCGCCTGGTGGTAGATCGGTTACTCGAGGAATCCTACTCGGCATTCGTCGAGAGGCTAGCGCGGCGCGGTAAGCACTACCGCTTGACGGTAGTTTCCCGAGAGGCTAGCCAAAATAATTCCTTGCGTTAGCACGGGCGGTAGGACTAGCGCTGCACGATAGTTTCCCGAGCGCCTTGTTCAATTAATTCCGGCTACTGCGCGACGGTAACGGCTACCGCGCGGCGGTAGGTGCAAAAACTTGATTCTCTCATTCTTCACACCTATAAACCTGCACACTATAAATACACAACAAACGTGATCAAATACAAACTGAGATTTGTTATTTTCAAACCAAGAGATGCGAAACACATGTTCCAACAAACTTCTCCTTTTGATAATAACAAATCTACTATGAAGAAATACTGCATAATAGTGTTTGTGTTTATAGTAAGTAATAAGTGTTCAATGCGTACTCCCCCTAGATGGATACTACTCCTCCATAGACTCTTCCTAGTTGAGATATTTCTTCAAAAACATTCTCCTCCTTTTGGTATTATCAAAAGAGGGTGGGATAGAGCATATTAGCAAGTAGAGCATTTCTATGAGACCACTGGTCGATTACTATAAGTTGCCACTTGAAAAAAACATGTTACTGCTTGTGAAGATAATTATCATGATCGGGCATAAGTAAAGAACCACGTCTATGATTACTCCCCCTAAATAGATGCTTTCTATAAAAAACTTAATGTACTCCCCCTACATAAAGAAATTGATGCTCGATGTTCTCCCCCTGTTTTGTAGAATAGATAAAGGGTAGATGAGAGTGTATGCAATGATAATTAAAATGGTCTATATTAGAGGAGAAAAACGGGATACATTGAGCAAGATCATAGATCACTCTCTTTCACCTATTGGGCAAAATGTATGCATGATTGAATAAAATCGAAACATAGCACTTGTTAAGCACATAATACCACTTAGTACTCATAGTTTACCACTTGGTTAGAGAGTAAATATTCATGATTAAACACACGTAGTACGCATAAAAATATGTTAAGCACTCTTAAGATGAACATCCTTTTTTTTGCAAGCATGATTTCAAAATAGCAAATAGGAAGCCTAATATGAAGATATTTTCAATTCAATACAACTCCAAGAGTTGCTATTTCATTGGAATTTTTGCAAGCATGATTTCAAAACTATCAAAGAGAGATATGAACCATAATGTAAGCTGATTTGCATCTCAAGTAAAAATAAATATTGTAGCGGTCATGTTTTGCTATCTAGTGCATTTACTTATGATTTTAGAGAATAATATATAGGTATGCATTTGGATCCAATTCTCATGAGTAGAAGTTTTATGAGAAATAATGATGTGTATAAATAGTGTTTTGATAAAGTATACAAGTGAATTAATAAAAACACATGATATATAGAATGGACAACCATAACATTAAAATACAAAAATAATATTACTTCCACTATTTTTCAATGCACATGAGTAAGTACAACTACCAAGGTGATGCTTATTAAGACTTATTCGGGAGTAGAGTAGTGCTTGGGGATCACATTTATACTATTTTAGTGTTATTTTTATTTTTGCGATTCGGTGTACTAAGAGAAATGGTGAAAATTTTATTTGCTATAAGACACTTTACAATTCTTTTTCCAAGGTGCTCAACCTCACAATACTTATTAAGACTTATCAGGAGGATGAGTAGTGTTTGGTGGAGTTTTCCTTATCAATTTTTATTTTTAGTGACAAAGGACTCTGAATTCACTTGTTGTGCAAATAATAACAATTTTTGTAAAGACACCTTTCTCCAAAGAATAAGTGCATGAAAAAACAAAGAATTGAAATACTCAATTCAGTGTAGTGTATGTAATCTATTTATGCATTTTACTTATTATATTGTTACACAACACAATCATGCAGGTATAAGATTAAAATCACATGTAGGTTATCAAAATAGGCGAGTGAATAGAATCATTATCAAACATAAAATATTACTCATACTTAGAGGCACACTAAGCAATCCTACACATGTTTTCTATATTCAATATCATTGCACATAATAAGATAATATTCAAGGCAAGATATTACCAAAACAATGTTATAAGAAACTTGATAGTTAAATCAAACATTGTATTTAATCTTTAATTGATAGAATGTATTTATCCTTGACAATGACAATGAATAATAAGTAGTTTTTATAATATATTTTTTATTTTTTTTATATAAAAATACAAAACAATAAACACACAAAGAGATATAAAAAGTTTTGTTCTTTTAAATTATTTTATAATTATATATATATTTTTTTAAAAAATACTTGTGTTTTTCTAAAAACATGGAGGCTCAAAGAGATATATGATGCAAACACAAGATAGCATGATAAAATATTGTGCATGAATATAATGAACATGATAAGTGAAATAATGTTCATGTAGTGGATTTGTGAACCCTAAGTATGCCCAATAATCCAATACCTAAGCTATATGTCTACACCCTAGCCTCGTACTAAGTGACAGATGGGCTTGAGAAGTTGCATAAATGTCGTAGGGTGGGGTGTTAATCCCATGTGCACACAGAAGAACCCGCTCAACCTAACACTTTATCCCCCCAGCGTGACACAAGGACCTACTAGAACCCTCCCCGGTTAAGGAAAAGACATGGTTTACAGGTTAGCATTTCTAAAGAACACACACCTACACCCCCTCTATTGTGAGACATACATATGGGTGAATGATCGTATGCATAATAAGATAGCGTGATAGATTTATGATAAAAGGTAAATTATGACCACTTTGAAATGATATGACTTATATTCCAATTTGTTCTGTTAGATTGATTTATCGTTAATTTTAATATGAGAAAGTCATATAGCAAACATGTTGAAACAAAAAACTTGGTCTTTGTGGAGTTCGACCTTTGGGGAAGGGGTGACCTCACACCTACTACACTCGGGGGGATGTCACGGACCAAAGGCTCAGGAAACTAGGAATAGACCCTCGGCTCTAGCGTGGAGGTCCCACCACACACCCGGAAGGTTGCTAGAACACTTCCCCTCCCTCACCAAGTGGCTGAGCTGGGCGCCTTGGAGAGCTCTCTCTACTCTACCAAGATGAAGCTAAGGGAGGAGGAGGTAAGGAAATCTCATCACTACAAAGGCACCCATGGGGGCCTATTTATAGTTTTTCCAAGTCCCGATGGGAAAATGACCAAAATGCCCCTACGACCAGTTGGCCTTGAGCCAATGGCAAGCCTCCACACCGGGGGGTAGAGAGGTAATTTCCACCTCGGGGGCACAATTGTAAAAGTACGACCCAAGGGGGTCCGGGGGCCGAGCCATGCTCCCCACCCCTCGGGCGAGCAGCAGGCCACGGGCCTGGCTCACCCGCAAGGGCTGGCCGCCCGGGGCGAGCAGGCCGCAGGCCTGGCTCGCCCGTAAGGGCAGGCCGCCCGGGGCGAGCTGGCCGCAGGCTTGGCTCGCCCGCAAGGGCAGGCCGCCCGGGGCGAGCTGGCCGCAGGCCTGGCTCGCCCACAAGGGCAGGCCGCCCGGGGAGAGCTGGCCGCAGGCCTGGCTCGCCCGCAAGGGCAGGCCGCCTGGGGCGAGCAGGCCGCAGGCCTGGCTCGCCCGCAAGGGCAGGCCGCCCGGGGCGAGCTGGCCGTAGGCCTGGCTCGCCCGCAAGGGCAGGCCGCCCGGGGCGAGCAGGCCGCAGGCCTGGCTCGCCCGTAAGGGCAGGCCGCCCGGGGCGAGCAGGCCGCAGGCCTGGCTCGCCCGCAAGGGCAGGCCGCCCGGGGCGAGCTAGCCGCAGGCCTGGCTCGCCCGCAAGGGCAGGCCACCCAGGGCGAGCAGGCCGCAGGCCTGGCTCGCCCGCAAGGGCAGGCCGCCCGGGGTGAGCAGGCCGCAGGCCTGGCTCGCCCGCAAGGGCAGGCCGCCCGGGTGAGCCGCAGGCCATGGGGCCTGGCTCGCCGCTCCTTCCTAACACTAAGGCCAACCGGGGGGGTGCCGACCACCTTGTCGCACCCGCCCCCCAAGGTCGAGCCGAAATTGGCCACTAAGAATGCAAAATCTCCCAAAGGCTACAAACTGGTCCCACTCAGGCCGGGGGACCCTGCTCTGCGAATACGGGGTTGTACACAATCCCCGCTCTTTTCGAGGTTGGTACAAGCTCGAAAAGAAACATCCAACCCAACGTATTCGCTGAGTGGACTTTTCTTGCGCGGTCGAGAAAATACTTAGCCTCTCTGAGGGGTCAACCTGTCACGCCAGCTGATGGGAGCCTGGGTGATGAGACAGCCTTGGGGTGGAAATTCTTGGGTATCCACGAGAGGTACGCCTGACCTACCAGCTAGTGAGAACCTGACAGCGGGACCTGTCATCGGAGCAAAGGAACTCGGCCTCCGCGAGAAGTACGCCTGACCTGCCAGCTAGTGAGAGCCTGTCAGTGGGACTGTCATCGGAGCAAAGGAACTCGGATTCCACGAGAGATACGCCTGACCTGCCAGCTAGTGAGAGCCTGACAGCGGGACCGTCATCGGAGCAAAGGAACTCGGCTTCCACGAGAGGTACGCCTGACCTGCCAGCTAGTGAGAGCCTGGCAGCGGGACCATCATCGGAGTAAAGGAACTCGGCTTCCACGAGAGGTACGCCTGACCTGCCAGCTAGTGAGAGCCTGGCAGTGGGACCATTATCGGAGCAAAGGAACTCGGCTTCCACGAGAGGTACGCCTGACCTGCCAGCTAGTGAGAGCCTGACAGCGGGACCGTCATCAGAGCAAAGGAACTCGGCTTCCACGAGAGGTACGCCTGACCTGCCAGCTAGTGAGAGCCTGACAGCGGGACCGTCATCGGAGCAAAGGAACTCGGCTTCTACGAGAGGTACGCCTGACCTGCCAGCTAGTGAGAGCCTGACAGCGGGACCATCATCGGAGCAAAGGAACTCGGCTTCCCCGAGAGGTACGCCTGACCTGCCAGCTAGTGAGAGCCTGACAGCGGGACCATCATCGGAGCAAAGGAACTCGGCTTCCACGAGAGGTACGCCTGACCTGCCAGCTAGTGAGAGCCTGGCAGCGGGACCATCATCGAAGCAAAGGAACTTGGCTTCCCCGAGGTATCTTCGACCCATCCAGCTAGTGAGAGCCTGACATGAGGAGACCCTCTCGGGGGGTGGGACGGGGCATGTCACCTAAGCTTTAACAATTCCAACATCCTCAAAGGGGAAACAAAGATAGGTTACATGACCCCCTCGACTCAACTGGTCGAGGGCTGGACTTACTACAACATAAGAAAAATACATGATTCCGCCGAGGCTGGGCTTCTTCAGGGGGACTAGGCATGATGACCATCATCCTTCTCCTCGGATACCTCCATCTGGCTTAGGCTCTCCATGATCTTCTCCATCTCCTCCGCCTTGGCCAACCAAGAGATGGTGTTGACAGCTGTAACGTAGCACTGCCTCGCCATCCTGGAGTCTCCCTTGATCCTGACCTGGATCCCTTCTGAGTTGAACTTGAGGCACTGGAGGAATGATGAGGGCACACACCGAAAGGCGCTGATGAGGGGCCTCCCGAAGATGGCGTTGTAGCTGCTTGGAGCGTCAACAATGACGAACCTGCAGTTCCTTGAAGTCCCTCCTAACTTCACCTGGAGTCCGACTCCACCTTCCACCTCCTTTATCTCCCCTGAGAATCCGAACAGAGGTCCATCCGACGCCACCACCCTCCTTGGCTCCACCTTCATTCCCTCGAACGCCTTCTTGAAAACGACGTTGACCGAGCTGCCGTTGTCAACCAAGATCCGGGAGACGGTAAAGCCTTCGATGGCTGCCTGGATGACCAGGGCGTCACAGAATGGATCCTCATGCTCTGGCAAGTCCTTCGAAGAGAAGGTGATCTTCTCTTCCGGGGGCGGGGTCTGAGATGTCTAAGCGACGCTCCGTCGATACATAACATGGAGGCTCGCCTTCCAAGTGGCCTCGATGCCTACTCCACCGTGGATCACTGCTATTCCTCCTCGGTGTCCTACATCAACCCGATCCTCGCATATGTCTTCCCCCCCAATCGGGGTGGAACCTCTTCAACTTCCACCGGCGGCTGTTGGGCAGGGCCTCTCGCCCCCCTCACTTCCAGGAACTCAGGATAGGTAGCTGTGGCGTGCCCTTACACCTGGTGAAAATCGCAATATGGCAATGCTCTATCTCCCCTCCTTCGGCGGGCTCGGCGGTCTCTTCCGTTGCCTCTTCCTCCTTCACCTATTGTCAAGGCTTGCTGTGGTGGGGGTAGGAGCTGCCTTGGGGCTTGCCTTTGGAAGTTGAACCTCCCTTGGCCCCCATGAAAGTTTCCCCCACCCTGGATGAGAGCTCTTCCAGGACCCTGGGCAGGTGCTCCCTGCTGCCTCCAGCCTGGTTCCGGACCCTCCTGTCCCTGGAACCCCTGGGCTCTCTGCTCTTCTCTCCTTCTTCCCTCCTAATGTCTCGAGCCACCTTGCTCCTTTGACTCTGTCTCCGTCAATTTTGCCAACCTCTTGACAAATGCCGGGTTGTCCGCCTCCATGGCTATCTCCTCTGCCGCCCTTTCCATCAGCTCCTCGAAAGAAAGGGGGGCCTTCCGAGTCAAGCTCATCTTGAAGAAGCCCTCCTTCAGCCCAACGGTGAAGGCCATCTGGAGAGCATACCCCGGCATCTTCTGGACATCCAGGATCTCCTCTTGGAACCTGTCAACCTAGCGGGCCAGCGACTCCTCGGCCCTCTGCCTTATCAGGAAGATGGACTCAGGACTCTTCTTCCTCTTCTTGGAGGTGGAGAAGCGGAGCTGAAAGCTCCGGCTCAAGTCCTCGAACCCATAGATCGACCTCGGAGGGAGTTGATGAAACCAGTCCCTTGCCTTCTCCTTCAACGTGATCGCAAAGAGGCGACACTTGAAGGCATCCGTCATCGGCCTGATGGAGATGGCATCCACGAACCACTGCAGGTGCTGTACGGGATCATCCTTCCCGGTATAGTAAGCCATGTCTGGCTCTCTGAACCCCTCGGGAACGGGAGCTGAGATGATCAGCTCGCTGAAGGGTGACCCCCTAAGGGGTGCTCTCTCCACCTCTACTCGCGCGACCTGCTCGCCTGGAGGGCTAGCTCTCGCCGGGCTGGGGAACAGCTCCCGGCCGGGGAGGTCTCTCTCGACCCCTTCTCCCATCCTTTCCTTCCCAGGTCGCCTACCTGGCACACTTTCTTCTCCCCCTGCTGGGGTGGTCTCGCCTTGCCCCCTGGGAGCCAGCTCGCCGAGACCACTCTAGGTCAGCTCGCCGAGACCCCTGGGAGCCAGTCCCTGGGGGGTGGGGTTTGAGCTGTCAGCCCGAGGAGCAATGCTTCTCAGCATCTCCATGATGCCTGAGATGGAAGCCATGAACTCTTCCCTTCCTACAAAGGGTCCTGGGTTGGGGAGACCACCGAGGTCATCACTACCTCCCTGATCTCCAGCCATGACACTCACCCGAGATCTTCTATGCTGGTCACTCTCCACGCTCACCGCACCAAAATGTTGAAACCAAAAACTTGGTCTCTGTTGAGTTCGACCCTTGGGGAAGGGGTGACCTCACACCTACTACACTCGGGGGGATGTCACAGACCAAAGGCTCAGGAAACTAGGAATAGACCCTCGGCTCTAGCGTGGAGGTCCCACCACACACCCGGAAGGTTGCTAGAACACTTCCCCTCCCTCACCAAGTGGCTGAGCTGGGCGCCTTGGAGAGCTCTCTCTACTCTACCAGATGAAGCTAAGGGAGGAGGAGGTAAGAAAATCTCATCCCTCCAAAGGCACCCATGGGGGTCTATTTATAGTTTTTCCAAGTCCCGATGGGAAAATGACCAAAACGCCCCTACGACCAGTTGGCCTTGAGCCAATGGCAAGCCTCCACACCGGGGGGTAGAGAGGTAATTTCTACCTCGGGGGCACAACTGTAAAAGTACGACCCAAGGGGGTCCGGGGGCCGAGCCATGCTCCCCACCCCTCGGGCGAGCAGCAGGCCACGGGCCTGGCTCACCCGCAAGGGCTGGCCGCCCGGGGCGAGCAGGCCGCAGGCCTGGCTCGCCCGCAAGGGCAGGCCGCCCGGGGCGAGCTGGCCGCAGGCCTGGCTCGCCCGCAAGGGCAGGCCGCCCGGGGCGAGCTGGCCGCAGGCCTGGCTCGCCCGCAAAGGCAGGCCGCCCGGGGAGAGCTGGCCGCAGGCTTGGGTCGCCCGTAAGGGCAGGCCGCCCGGGGCGAGCTGGCCGCAGGCCTAGCTCGCCCGCAAGGGCAGGCCGCCCGGGGCGAGCTGGCCGCAGGCCTGGCTCGCCCGCAAGGGCAGGCCGCCTGGGGCGAGCAGGCCGCAGGCCTGGCTCGCCCGCAAGGGAAGGCCGCCCGGGGCGAGCAGGCCGCAGGCCTGGCTCGCCCGCAAGGGCAGGCCGCCCGGGGCGAGCTGGCCGCAGGCCTGGCTCGCCCGCAAGGGCAGGCCGCCCGGGGCGAGCTGGCCGCAGGCCTGGCTCGCCCGCAAGGGCAGGCCACCCGGGGTGAGCAGGCCGCATGCCTGGCTCTCCTACAAGGGCAGGCCGCCCGGGGCGAGCTGGCCGCAGGCCTGGCTCGCCCGCAAGGGCAGGCCGCCCGGGTGAGCCGCAGGCCATGGGGCCTGGCTCGCCGCTCCTTCCTAACACTAAGGCCAACCGGGGGGGGGGGGGTGCCGACCACCTTGCCGCACCCGCCCCCCAAGGTCGAGCCAAAATTGGCCACTGAGAATGCAAAATCTCCCAAAGGCTACAAACTGGTCCCACTCAGGCCGAGGGACCCTGCTCTGCGAATACGGGGTTGTACAAAACATATATCTAAGTGTTCATGGCATGTTGGCTTAAGAAAAAAATATAAAAGCAAAAATTGACAAATGCAAAAACAAAATACAAAAAATAGCAAAAATAATAAAAAAAATTAAGCATATCGTGAAGTAGATTATCGAGTAATTTTGGTTTGATTAGTTTTTACTTCACGCAATTGGTGGATACTAATGGATAAGAGATTTAGGTATCTAAAAGGAGCCAGGGGTGACAGTTCCTTTGGGTACCTAAACATAGCGTGGTACACCTTGCGGAGATGATGGTGAATGGGCCCTTTTGAGTGGAATGGGTGCGCTATTTTGAATGATGGGCCTCCATTCATACTTTGGTTTAATGTTATTTTTATGTTGCATATTTCCTTTTAGATTTCTACGAGTCCTTATGTGATGAGCTTCAGTTGAATAATCTTGCATTTGAGGTTTAGATGTGTTGAAATTGTTCTCTGAGTTAAGATTATGTTGCTTAAGGTAAAGACTCATATTGTATTGATTCTTTGAAGGAAATTTACATTCATTTGATTTTAAATTTGGAGTAATTTGTTTTTCAAAGTGAGAGTGTTTTCTATAATTAAAAGTTTCACTTGCACAAGCTTGAGATTTTCTACTCCCTTTGATTAACTCAGCCTGTAGATAGTGGTTCATATTCAACATGCTTTTGGGTTTTACGTGCAGCTTAGGAGTTGGGCTTTGTGAGTTTTTAAGAATTATTTCCTTAAGCATGTTGATTTTTATAGTTAGCTCTTTGTTTTTCAGTTTGAGGTTATGTCTAGCTTAATTATATGTGATTGTGCTATTTTTGAGAGTGGAGATAATAGAGTCAATATGAGCTTTATACTTACTCCTAAATTCATCGAATGTCTCGTTCATCTCTTTGATTTCAACTTTATAATTTTTGCATTCAACATAGTCACTTTTCAATGATGAGTTTTCTAGACATAATTTATCATTTTGTTCTTTTGTAAAATGAAGCTCCTGTTCAAGAACCTTATATTTTTCTTTTAATTCATTATTATCTATACAAGGTGTAAAATTTTTATTTAAAGAGCAGTTGGGAGGACAAGTCACATCACAATAGGTTCTACATTAAGTTGTGCTTTTAAAGTTTTGTTTTCTAGTCGTAGGTTTGAATTAATATTTTTCAACTTCTAAATTCTACGTCTAGCATTTTCTAGCACATGCAATGTAGAGATAAATTTATAAGAAAAAAGGGAATTTGACTTCCATACAGAGCTCTTGGATGAGGCAAGATTGAGGTATAAAGTTTCTTTGACTTCTCCATGTGTTTCCTCATCCATTATTAAGATTTCATCTTCCCTTTCCATCGACGTGTTCGTCCCGTCTTCCTCTAAGAGCAAGTATTCATTTGGTTCTTCACGTGGATCCATGAAAAATTGCTCAGATTCATTACCTATAGAAAGAGAACTATAAGTTAGCTCAAGAAAATTCCATATATCATATGCAGTGGGAAGCGTATAGATTTGTTTGAAAATATCTTGACCAAGCCCATAAAATAGACTATTCATAGCTTTGGCATTTAAATGACATTCATGCTTATTTAAATTATTTGGGGGATTGATACACGTCATGTTACAAACTTCTATATCTAATGATATAAGGAATTTTCTCATTAGTTTTCTCCATTCGTTATAGTTCAATCCTATAAATAGAGGCAAACGAATTTTCAGTGTATAATTTTTCATCTTCACTGGTCGATTCAAGATCAGGGTTGGCCATTATTCCCGGTGGTGAAACTGATTTGGAATAACCTCGCTATGATACCACTTGTTGGATCTACTGGTCAACCTTAGAGGGGGGGGGTGAATAAGGTTTTAAGAGTTAATTAAAAATTCGAATTATTTTTGTCCAGAAAAACTAGTTCTGGAAGCTACCGCGGAGCGTTAGGTTGCTAACGCGCGGCGGTAAGTCACAAACCTTATTTTCCTAGGCAAATTCCTCCTTGAAGATCTACGCACACTTGAGAGAATTACGGGCTAACAATTACATCGTTATAAGCACAAAAAAACAAACAGTAAATGTTATTTCATTCAAACTGGATCAACAACTATTTTTACAATTACAACAACATGATCTCCATGACATCGGAGATCGGAGGCTGTGAAAATAAAATCTCCTTTTGTTTTCTATACCGACCCACTACCCAGACTGGTTGCCTCTCTCCCTTTCCCTCCAAGAAAGGTCTTCAAGCCGGCTCTTCACCTCTACACAAGGAAGGGTCTTAGAGCCCCGCTAGATCCACCGATCTAGACGTCCCTATTGGGTACACTGGAAATTGTGTACCAGATTTGGAAAAGCCTCTCTGTACTCAATGATATACATCAATTTGTATTTGATGGGATGTTGAGTTTCAGTGTGCAGGTTTAAGAAATGCAGGAAAATTTCTAAGTACAAGTGTCGACACATGTAAGGAATTGTGTCGACACCTGAAGAAGGAGCTGTGTCGACACCCAGGAGTTATGTAGACACCAAAAGCAAGGCATGTGTCGACACCAAGGAATTGTGTCGATGCCTGAAGAAGGTTTGTATCGACACACATGACTTATGTCGACACACACTCAACGCCACTTATCATCAACAGCTGTACTGAGTCTGAAAGACTTGTATCGACACACAGGACTTGTGTCGACACACGCTCAATGCCGTATATCAATGATAGCTATACTGAGTCTGAAAGGTTTGTGTCGACACACACTCAACTCCATTTATCAACAACAGCTATACTGAGTCTGAAGGGCTTTTGTCGACACACAGGACTTGTGTCGACACACACTCAACGATGACTGGACATACACTCAATGCTATTTGTTAGCAACAGCTATATCGAGACCAGGAGTAGTTGTGTCGACACATAGGACTTGTGTCGACACATACAACAGAAGCTGTGCCGAGAAGATAAAGAATGACTGTGTCGACACATTGGAAACTGTGTCGACATATTGGAAGCTGTGTCAACATCACCAATACTTGTGTCGACACTTAGTCTATTTGTGTCGACACATGTGAAGTAATTTGCTGAGTGTTCCCTGCTGAGATATAAAGTCATTGCAGAATCAGCTGTCACGGCTGAAGACTTAACAACTATCATAAACAACAAGTCTGACACCTTTGTCAGAACTATCAGAAGGTTATTACAAACCGGATCAGCGGATAATCATTGAGAAACTCTATATAAAGGACTGATCCATGACAACCAAGACAAGCAATTAAGAAGGGAAAAATACCAACACAGAACCAAAGAGAAAATTCAAAAAAAGGGGAACCCTTAAGAAGGCAGATCCTGAATAGTCTGCAAGAAAGATTTAGATCTAATTCTAAATTCAAGAAGGGAGCTGTCTGAAGATCAACTTCAACACCAAGTGAAGATCAACCTCATTTTGTTCAATCAAGAAGCTTTGAAAAAGCTATGTCAGGTTTGATCTGAAGTATACAGTTTATTCAAGAACTGATCAAGAAGCTCACACAAATTGAGAGTTCTATCTGGGTTAAATTTCTGTACTACTAAATATTCTTTTTTCCTTGTAAGATCTTTTATAGATCTGAGTTGTAAGCCTATGTTTATAAAGGCTGAGGTAGGGCTGAGAGCCTGAGGTGTAGGACTTGTAGAAGTCTGAGTTGTAAGCCTATGTTTATAAAGGCTGAGGTAGGGCAGAGAGCCTGAGGTGTAGGACTTGTGAAAGTCTGAGTTGTAAGCCTGGTGATAAAGGCTGAGGTAGGGCTGTTGCCTAAGGTAGGGTTCTTGGGAAGAATCTGAGGTAAGACTTATATAAGTCTAAGCTGTAGGAACCTATCAGGTTCTGAGTTATAAGAACTGTGGATCTAAGTTAGTGGAAGGAAGTTGGGTTGAATCCAATTCTCTACTGGATAGGCAAAGGGGGAAAGTGGATGTACCCATAACTTGGGGAACCACAATAAATCTGGTGTACTGTGCTGTGCTGTGAATGTTATGCTGTGGATTGTATATTCTATACTGTGATAGATCTAGTTAATTGTCTAAAATTATTAAATAAAATTAGAACCTATTCACCCCCTCTAGGAGTCTAGGCTCTTGAAATCAAGTCTTTCAGTCCTTATCCCTCGAATGATTTTCCACGGAATCCTACCCCGGATTTTGACGACCTTCCCCGGTTGATTTATAACAAAACCCTTCCCGGATTTCGACGACCCTCCGGTCGATTTCCCTCACACAAAAAACTAGACAAAAAGAGTCTAAAGTAAAATACAAGGAATAAGAAAAAACTCCCCTCTAACTAGAACCCTTGATATTGACGATGATTCACTTGCAAAGGTTCGATCTTTGTGGCTTGAGAGTCTTCCTCTTTGATGTTCTTCAGATCCATGAAGGTGTGCGTGTAACACCCATATCCGTCACATAGCATATAACAGTAGGTCCGACCGGGGCCCGACGCCATATACTACAGACAGACCGGTTGGTTACGCGTTGAAACCATACAACCAATCACCAACGTCCTACACAGAGTCATTCTAGCGGAAGCAAATTATTAAGTTGCACAAATTCAAGAACCCTACCAAGCAGGAATGTCCACTACAGAAGTAACAATAGGAATGAAACTACAAAAGTACCGGCCTTAAGGCCTTACAAGGTTTACTTAACAAAACATGTCTTACATACTTCGGCTCGCAGGCCGGCCATACATGAAATAAACGGAAAGCATAAAAAGGGGGTTAGGCCTTCGAGGGCCAGCACCGCAACACAGGCGTAGGCTCGCACGACCACACACCCCGTGCACTCAGGGCATATTCTCGGCGAACCGGCCAACGTCACGTCAATTAAAGCCATAGACGTTCCCAATCCACCACCGCCTCTTGGACGGTCATCCATATGAGCATTATGCCTTCCTGGCCTTGGTCACGACAATTTAAGCCATAGACTGCCGAAGACCCTCATCCATGCCAACGGTTCTACCGAACGACATAGACCGGGTACAGTTCCGCCTGACCCGTGCTCATATCGCAACGGCAATTTAAGCCATATGCGCAGGTCAAGACTCACCGAGTCCCGTTTCCACCAAAACAATCACATAACCCGGTTATGTTCACGTTGGCTCCCCGGCCACCGTGTTGGCAAAACCCGCTTTTGCCCAGTTTTCCGGGTGCACCTTGGAGTTAATCTCCAAGGCTCCCTGATGCAATCTACCACGTAGAAAACCCAAAAAACGCCCAAACACCCGGAGTCTTCCCCGGTTCATATGCAATGCAACATCACCGATCCGGCTCTACTTGTCCGGATAGGCTTCACACACAATGCCTATGTCCGTTTTCGCATACGGACTCTACACAAGGGGGACTTCACATATCTACCCCAAGGAACGCTCCAACTCTTCGCTCACTCGCGAGAGCGGGCTTCCTATGCAAAGGAAAAGAGGGCTTCACATGCCCAAGGATGAGAAATCATTACCCTTGCATTCTTCCGCGGCGCCATCAAAAACTATACGGTTGGAAAGCACCGCAACGGCGTCGCCTCCGCGGATCTGGACTCAGATCGCGATTCGGAGTTCCGAAGCTCTTCCGGCGGCCGGATCTTGGACTCCTCCTTCCTCCTTGCTCTCCCTTCTCTCTAACTTTTAGAGAGAGATGGGCCAAAGAAAAATGGGTTTCTAAACCCTATTTCCCGGCCATAACCACCCAGGAGTAGCCCCCCACTGTCGGATCCAAAGCCAAGGAAACGAACGGCCCGGATTAAATCCAAAATCATAAAATCTGGGCCGAACATGGGTTGGCACACAGCCGTGTAGCTCATTCTCCGTCTTGACCCAAATTGAAAACCAGCACACGGCATGTGATACGGCCTCCGACACGCCCGTGTCGCCTGTGACACGCCCGTGTCGGGACCCGTGTCACGCCCCCCGTGTGCAATAAATCGACACTTTGCAGTCAGAGGGGTACACGGCTTGGTGACACGGCATCGGACATGCCCGTGTCGAACTAGACACGCCCGTGTTCGTGCCCGTGTCACTACCCATGTACCCAGCCGCACAGCACAGGTGTGACACGGCCTGGGACACGCCCGTGTCCTAGGCCGTGTTCCACCACTCGACCATCGTCGACCTGAACTGGTCGACGACACGGCCCGAGCTCGACACGCCCGACACGACCTCCGACACGCCCGTGTCGGGGCCCGTGTCACCTGCACCAAAAACCTGTCTTGGCCAAAATCGATCCCCGACGCTCCTACAACATTTTGGGGTGTTACAATTCTACCCCCCTTAAAGAATTTCGTCCACGAAATTAATAAAGGACAAACAGGACTTAACGAAAAACAGTACCTGAGCGGAGTAATTCTGGATACTCCTCGAGCATAGTCTGCTCCCGTTCCCAAGAGAGCTCCTCACGCCCGCAATTATCCCACCGGACCTTAACCATCCGGATCTCCTTGTTACGGAGTCTCTTTACCTCAACATCTTTGATACGAATGGGCTTGACCCTAGTCGTCAACCCTTCGTCCACCGGCACTTGGTCAACCGCGATCACCTGCGAAGGCTCTTGCACCGCCTTCCGTAACACAGAAATGTGGAACACATCGTGTAACCTACTCAACTCCACCGATAGCTTCAAACGGTATGCAGCTTCGCCGACTCGCTCCAGAACCTCAAAAGGTCCAAGGTATCTTGGGCTCAGCTTCTTCAAGCGTCTCACCCGCGAAACCCCCTTGAACAACTTCACTTTCAGGTATACCCAATCGCCTACCGCGAACTCCACGTTCCGGTGCTTGGCATTGTAATACTTCGCCTGCCAGTCCTGAGCGATCAACAAGCGCTCCCGAATGATCCACACTAACGAGGTAGCACTCTCCACCTCTTGCTTCTTGTACAACCTTGCCTCACCCATTTCGAGCCACGATAACGGCGTGCGACACTTCCTACCATACAGGGCCTCGAAGGGCGCCATTTGTATACTCGCTCGGTAGCTATTGTTGTACGCGAACTCCACCAAATAAAGGTGGTCTTCCCAATGCTTACCTAAATCCAGAACGCACATGCGTAGCATGTCCTCCATCGTTCTATTGACCCTCTCGGTCTGCCCATCCGTCTGCGGATGGAAAGCTGTGCTGAACTTTAACTTTGTTCCCAGCATCTGCTGCACCAACCTCCAATCATTTGACGTGAACCGCCCATCGCGATCACTCACAATGCTACGGGGCACACCATGCAGCCTAACAATATTGTCCACGTATAGCTTTGCCAACTTCTCCACCGCGTCGTCCTTCCTATGCGGAATGAAATGCGACACCTTGGTTAGTCGATCTACGATCACCCAGATGGCGTCGTTCCCCTTCTGCGACCTTGGCAACCCGTGCACAAAGTCCATAGATATATCGTCGAATTTCCACTCTGGTATAGGCAAAGACTTCAGAAATCCTCCCGGCTTTTGGCACTCCGCCTTCACCAAGGCGCACGTTTGGCACTTAGCCACGTATAACGCCACATCTTTCTTGAGCCCCGGCCACCAAAATAACTTTTTGAGATCACGATACATCTTCGTGCTCCCTGGGTGGATTGAGTACTTGGTATGATGAGCCTCGTACATCAACTCCGCCCGGAGGTTACCCCCACTCGGGACGCACAATCGATGACCCTTCCTTAACAAACCATCTTCCACCGAGAACTGGGAATTTGATCCATCCAGAGAGGCCTCCAAAAGCTCCTTCATGGAGTCATCTAACTCCAATGCCTGCCGAACCCAGTCAGCCAGGTCATACTGCACTTCTGTCCAGTTTAACATTGCTTTGGCGCTCGTCTGCCTGTCAACGCAACAGATCTCAAGCTCCTCCAACTCCCGTACTAACCGTTCATCATGCACCGACAACCAGTTGGCTTGGGCGGGAACCCTGCGGCTCAGCGCATCTGCAACTGCGTTGCCCTTCCCGGGTACATAATGTATTTTGAAGGTGTAGTCCCCTAGGAACTCCATCCACCTCCTCTGCCTCATATTAAGGTCCTTTTGATCCAACAAGTATTTTAGGCTCTTGTGATCGGTGTATATATCGACCCTTACGCCGTATAGGTAGTGCCTCCACAACTTGAGTGCAAAAATCACGGCCGCCAACTCCAAGTCGTGCAACGGATAATTTCTTTCATGCACCTTCAACTGACACGATCCATACGCTATCACGCTCCCATGCTGCAACAACACGCAGCCCAAGCCACTACCCAAAGCGTCACTATACACCTCGAAGCCCTCGGTCCCACTCGGCGAACTAAGCACTGGCGCCGTGGTCAACCGCCTCTTCAGCTCCTCAAAAGCTTGCACGCACTCTTGCGTCCACAAGAATTTCTGATCCTTCCTTGTCAACTTCGTGAGAGGTAATGCTAACCGCGAGAAGTTCTCTACGAAGCGCCTGTAATATCCGGCAAGCCCGAGAAAACTACGGACTTCCGCGACAGAAGATAACGCAGGCCACTCCCGTATCGCAACAATCATCGCCAGATCCACCGCTATACCTTCCCCACTCACTATGTGACCAAGGAACCCTACCGAGGGTAGCCAGAACTCGCACTTGGAGAACTTTGCGTAAAGCTCATTCCTCCTCAAAGTCTCCAACACCAAATGCAAATGCTTGAAGTGGTCTTCTTCGCACTGCGAGTACACCAAAATATTGTCAATGAAGATGATCACAAAGCGATTCAGGAAATCTCGGAACGTCCTGTTCATCAGATCCATAAACACCAATGGCGCATTCGTCAGTCCAAATGGCATGACCGTGAACTCGAAATGCCCATACCTTGTACTGAACGCCGTCTTCGTGATATCACACTCCCTGATCCTCAGCTGATAGTACCCCGACTTCAAGTCCAACTTGGAGTATACCGACGATCCGACCAACTGATCAAAGAGATCATCAATCCTCGGGATCGGGTACTTATTCTTCTCCATTAGCTTGTTCAACTCTCTGTAGTCGATACACAGTCGCATACTACCATCCTTCTTCTTAACGCAGAGGACCGGTGCGCTCCAAGGCGACGAGCTTGGATGCACATACCCTTGCTCCATCAGCTCCTCTAGTTGAACTTTCAACTCTGCCATCTCCTTAGGCGCCAACCTATACGGAGCACGTGACACCGGTTTGGCCCTCGGTACGAGCTCGATGGTGAAATCAATCTCCCGCTGCGGTGGGGCTCCGAGAAGACTATCCGGGAACACATCGGGGTATTCGTAAACCACGAGGATGCTATCCAATGGAGACTTTGGCTCCACAGCCCCCACTATTGCGAAGAACAGCTCTGCACCAGCACGAACTACCTTCACCACCTGAAGAGCAGACATCAGTGTCCTGCTCGACCCCTTTAACCCCTCGAATGTAGTCTCCCACCCTACACCCAGCTTGACCTCCTTTCGGTCACAGTCAATCCAAGCTTTCTGCTCTGACAGCCAATCCATTCCAAAGATCACGTCGAACTCTACTAACGGCAGCAATGACGCTAGCAAGTCGAACTCTTGGCTCCCAATGTGAACCTTTACGGCGCACACCCTGTCCGCACGCATCGAGCACCCATTAGGTAGCAGCACATCCAACTTGTCCTTCGCCATCGAAGAAGGGACTCCGATGCGCGATATGAAACTTTTGGATAAGAAGGAATGTGAAGCTCCCGTGTCGAACAGTGCCCGTGCCGGACTATCACTAATCACAACAAAGCCTATACAAACAATATTAGGCTAACAAGCAATAGATAACGGTATTAAAGCTAACTTGCTATAAATTAACTCATACCTGTCACCACATCCGCTTGCTTGATGGCCTCTTGCTGGCCCAAGTTATAGACTCTAGGCTGAGTCGGAGCATAGTGGGACGCGGTCGACTCCACCGCTTTGCCCTTCTCCTCGTAGGTAGCTCCTTGTTTCCTTTCGGACTTTGAGTGTCCACTCCAGCAATCCCGGGCAAAGTGCCCCGGCTTTCCGCATGTGAAACAAGCGCCCGGGGTTCGATTGGTAGTTGCCCCTGAGGCACCTGAAGCAGCTGGACCCGACGTCTTAGCTTTCTTGTAGAATCTGCGGTAGCCCGACTTCGACATAGTCGGTGCCTTGAACTCCGCTTTCTTGCTACCGGATTCCTTCTTTGCTTGGACATTCTTCATGTCCTTCTCCAAGGACCGGGCCGAACTGACCAGGGTCATGAAACCCTGCGCCTTGGGCCCCGACAGTAGCAATCTTAGAACATCTCTTAGCCCTTCGTAGAAGCGGCTCGTCTTGCGCTCCTCGTCTGCGAAGGTAGCGCCGGCATATCTCCCCAACCGAGTAAACTCGTGGAGGTACTCATCAACGGTGCAATCCCCTTACACCAACTTCTGAAATTCGCTTTCTAGCGCAATTCTCTGCGCCGAGGGGAGGTATCGAGCCATGAATAGTCTCGCAAACTCCTCCATCGAAACTTCGGCCAACGGCCTTCCCCACAACTGATGTAGCTCTAGGCCTTCCCACCACAGTCTGGCGTCCCCATCCAAAAGGAACGTCGCTATAGTGGTCTTCTGCCACTCTTCTGTTTCCGTCGCAGTCATCACCCTGCTGACCCTTGAGAGCCAATCCTCTACTTGGGTCGGGGTTTCTGTCCCCGTGAATACCGGTGGATGAAAGCCCATCACGTGCTTCAGTTGTCTTTCCGTTGCTCTCCGAGGAAACTCTGGCTCCAAAACTACTTGCTCAACCCTCCTTTGCTCTGCCGTCTAAAGCGGTACTTGCTCCATAGCAGGGGCAGGCTGCTGCACCTGCCTTGCAGGCTGCGCATTGATCATTGCCATGACCGCTTCTGCCACCAACCTAATGGTCTTGGTAGACGGAGGTGTTGCAGGCGCATCGCTTGGCGCACTGCTCGCCTCAGAACCTGGCCGTTCAGACGGCCCAGCGCCACTTCTGGTCACCTATAATCGTGCAAAACACCGATAAGCGACCCAAAAATTACTGCAAACAACAATTATAGGAACACGCAGGTTCCTCAAACATGTATATTTTCATTCCTAAGTGGACATTCATGGGTTCTTTTCATGTTATAACGGTGACGCACACATGTGCTCACCACCCCTTAAAGTGAATTCGTCCACGAATTCATTTAAGTTTGACCGAAACCAGTAGTCTGATACCAATTTGTAATACCCCTATCCGTCACATAGCATATAGCAGTAGGTCCGGCCGGGGCCCGACGCCATATACTACAAACAGACCGGTTGGTTACGCGTTGAAACCATACAACCAATCACCAACGTCCTACACAGAGTCATTCTAGCGGAAGCAAATTATTAAGTTGCACAAATTCAAGAACCCTGCCAAGCAGGAATGTCCACTACAGAAGTAACAATAGGAATGAAACTACAAAAGTACCGGCCTTAAGGCCTTACAAGGTTTGCTTAACAAAACATGTCTTACATACTTCGGCTCGCAGGCCGGCCATACATGAAATAAACGGAAAGCATAAAAAGGGGGTTAGGCCTTCGAGGGCCAGCACCGCAACATGGGGTTTAGCCCGCTATTTTCCGCTCGGCTCCGCAGCACCTGCAAGCACAAACCACCGCCCGGTGGCAAACAAAAGCAACGGTCAGCTATGCTGACCAAATTATAACGATCCCGCCCCCAAAATCGGGGCGGCGATGCTCTTTCCCTGCACTTTATTAGTTTAGGCAATATATTAATGTGAATACACATCAACACAGGCGTAGGCTCGCACGGCCACACACCCTGTGCACTCAGGGCACATTCTCGGCGAACCGGCCAACGTCACGTCAATTAAAGCCATAGACGTTCCCAATCCACCACCGCCTCTTGGACGGTCATCCATATGAGCATTATACCTTCCTGGCCTTGGTCACGGCAATTTAAGCCATAGACCGCCGAAGACCCTCATCCATGCCAACGGTCCTACCGAACGACATAGACCGGGTACGGTTCCGCCTGACCCGTGCTCATATCGCAACGGCAATTTAATCCATATGCGCAGGTCAAGACTCACCGAGTCCCGTTTCCACCAAAACAATCACATAACCCGGTTATGTTCACGTTGGCTCCCCGGCCACCGTGTTGGCAAAACCCGCTTTTGCCCAGTTTTCCGGGTGCACCTTGGAGTTAATCTCCAAGGCTCCCTGATGCAATCTACCATGTAGAAAACCCAAAAAACGCCCAAACACCCGGAGTCTTCCCCGGTTCATATGCAATGCAACATCACCGATCCGGCTCTACTTGTCCGGATAGGCTTCACACACAATGCCTATGTCCGTTTTCGCATACGGACTCTACACAAGGGGGACTTCACATATCTACCCAAGGAACGCTCCAACTCTTCGCTCACTCGCGAGAGCGGGCTTCCTATACAAAGGAAAAGAGGGCTTCACATGCCCAAGGATGAGAAATCGTTACCCTTGCATTCTTCCGCGGCGCCATCGAAAACTATATGGTTGGAAAGCACCGCAACGGCGTCGCCTCCGCGGATCTGGACTCGGATCGCAATTCGGAGTTCCGAAGCTCTTCCGGCGGCCGGATCTTGGACTCCTCCTTCCTCCTTGCTCTCCCTTCTCTCTAACTTTTAGAGAGAGATGGGCCAAAGAAAAATGGGTTTCTAAACCCTATTTCCCGGCCATAACCACCCAGGAGTAGCCCCCCACCGTCGGATCCAAAGCCAAGGAAATGAACGGCCTGGATTAAATCCAAAATCATAAAATCTGGGCTGAACACGGGTTGGCACACGGCTGTGTGCCTGGCCATGTAGCTCATTCGCCGTCTCGACCCAAATTGAAAACCAGCACACGGCATGTGACACGGCCTCCGACACGCCCGTGTCGCCTGCGACACGCCCGTGTCGCCTGCGACACGCCCGTGTCGGGACCCGTGTCACGCCCCCCGTGTGCAATAAATCGACACTTTGCAGTCAGAGGGGTACACGGCTTGGTGACACGGCATCGGACACGCCCGTGTCAAACTAGACATGCCCGTGTTCGTGCCCGTATCACTACCCGTTTACCCAACCGCACAGCACAGGTGTGACACGGCCTGGGACACGCCCGTGTCCTAGGCCGTGTTCCACCACTCGACCATCGTCGACCTGAACTGGTCGACGACACGGCCCGAGCTCGACATGCCCGACACGGCCTCCGACACGCCCGTGTCAGGGCCCGTGTCACCTGCACCAAAAACCTGTCTTGGCCAAAATCGATCCCCGATGCTCCTACAACATTTTGGGGTGTTACAGTGCGCTTGATGAGAGTTTTTGTAGAGAGGATCCTTCAAGTGAAACTTAGGACGAAGGCTTCTAGATCATCATGTTGGTAGCCTTCAATCCGTGCGCATGAATTTCTTTTGATCTCCTCTAAAGAATTATCCTCCTATATGAGTTGGGATGACCCCTTGCTTCCCTTAAGATGGCTAGGGCGAACTCCTCTATCAAATTTCGTGAAAAATCGTTGTAGGATACTCAAGTTCGGGCTGATTTAAATAGAGACGACATTACAGGAAGCTACCGCGGGGTGGTAACTAGTTATAGTGCGACCATAACTTCCAGAGAACAAAATTCTTCCTTTTCTTTGTATGCTTGCAACCGAGAACTCCTCATAGTCGTTGTAGTCCTTGGATCCCCGGAGTTCCTCGTTCACGAATGGCATGCAAATTAATTTCTTCTTATTCGACGGAGACCTTATTGGAACAGAGCGTAAGAGAGAGCGACCATACCCTAGAATGCTCGAAGCCCCGTCACTTTTCATTTTCAGATATTCAGGGCATAGAAACCGAGGCAACCCTTTATATGTCTTCATGAAAATAGGCTATTATCGGTGGTAAGACTAGCACCTGGCAGTAGGTTTGCATGCTTGTTGTGCTAGCTGCCATCTAAATTTGGAATAATATTTCAAAATGAATCTTCCTTTTTTTCATAGAGCTAGCACCCGCGTTAGAAGGTAGCGCCATGCGGTAGGTCGGTTACTCGAGGAATTCTTCTCGACACTCGTCGAGAGGCTAGCCCGACGCGTTAACAACTATCGCCTGGCGGTAGATCGGTTACTCAAGAAATCCTTCTCGGCATTCGTCGGGGAGGCTAGCGCGGGACGGTAACAGCTATCGCCTGGCTGTAGATCGGTTACTCGAGGAATCCTACTCGGCATTTGTCGAGAGGCTAGCGCGGCGCGGTAAGCACTACCGCTTGGCGGTAGTTTCCTGAGAGGCTAGCCAAAATAATTCCTTGTGTTAGCATGGGCGGTAGGACTAGCGCGGCGCGATAGTTTCTTGAGCGTCTTGTCTAATTAATTTCGGCTACCGCACGACGGTAGGTGCAAAAACTTGTTTCTCTAATTCTTCACACATGTAAACCTGCACACAATAAACACACAACAAACGTGATCAAATACAAACTGAGATTTGTTATTCTAAAACTAAGAGATGCGGAATACATGTTCCAACAGTAAGTACCTAGTACCCAATAGTCTCTGCACTGCTTCTTGTATCCAGTTTTTGTGGGAGGAATCTCTTCCTCCCAACCTTAACAACAACATTTATGTCCCCTAGCATGGATGAAACACTCAGCCTCTTAGCTTCCACAACTTCGAGCTGGCGTCTTTGCGTCTTACAAATATTTAATTCCAATGTTTGGGCCAACTGGACCAAAGCATAAAAGTCCACAACTCGATCACACACAAAAAGGGCCTCAACTCATCACATAACCCTTGACAAAAGTAGCAAAAAATTCTTAACATCAGAAATTCTTCTCATAGCAAGAGATGAGAAGACATCGAAAAGTAGCTTGCCCAAAATGCAGTTGAAAATATTTCTAAACTAATATGTGCTAGGGATCATCCTGTGAAACATCATTTGCACTCTTTGATCCACCATAACTTTGCATCTCCAAATAGTATGAAGGATGCAATTATAACCAACTTTTCCCCGGTAACCTTTAACGCAACCAAAAGGTCTTTGGTCTCAGATAGACAATCTTCAGCATCGATAGCAGAACAATGCCCTTAAAGGGAGGTGAGTTGAAACCTAAGAAATGTTTGAGCCACACATCATTATCGGACAAAACTTCCCTAACATTAACACCGGATCCAACTAAAAGCTCTCTGTTGGGTCCATTGATCCCAATGATCCTGATTTTCAAGAAGTAAAAAGTCAATGATATACACCAAGTTGTATTTGATATGGTTGCAAGTTAATACATGGAGGTTAGCCCTTGTTACAATGGTAGGACAGGTGGACACAAAGAAGTTAGCTAGATAGGCAAGAAATTGCCTAAGTCTACAGGCGTTGAGTTGAGCAAGCTCACTCAACGCCAGATGGCTTAAGGAAGCTGGATGAAGAAATGCAGCTAAGTCCACGGGTATTGAGTGAAGACAGTTCAATCAACGATATAACACAAAAAGCGCTGAATAAAGCTGGGTCTGTCAAAGCCTAAGTAGTGGAAGCAAAAAAAATAGCTAATTCCACAGGCATTGAGTGATGTCAACTCTTTCAACGCCATGCGACATAATTCATCGAGTATTGCTGCCTAAGTCAAAGCCACAGAGTTTTTGTCAAAGAAAAATAAGCTAACTCCAGAATCATTGAGTATAGTAAACATACTCAACGCCTTCATGCAGAGAAAAGTTTTTCTAAGTCCAGAATCGTTGAGTATAGTCAACACACTCAATTCCTTCATGCAGAGTAGAATTTTTCTAAGTCTAGAATCATTGAGTGAAGCTAGTTCACTCAACTCTCTCAATGCCAAAGATGCAGAAAGGGCTGAGGATCAAGCTAAGGCAGAAAGCGTTGAGTGAAGCTTATACACTCAATGATCTCAACGCTTGGACAAGCTAAGAAGTTGGCTAAGTTAAAAAGTGTTGAGTGAAGCTTACTCACTCAACGCCTAGCAGAGCTGAAAATTTTCTAAGTCCAGATTCATTGAGTAATTCTTGTTCACTCAACGCACTCAACGCCTGGGTACTTGTCATAAATTTTCCAAGTCTAGAATGGCTGACGTCAGTAAGTCAAAAAAAAGTCAGCAAAGTTCAAAATGACTAAGGAAGAGCTGTAATCCATTATTAACGGTGTCGTCAATCTCATTCTGTTAAACTAAGGATATAATCAACCGTTAAAATAACGACACGTGACAATCAACTCGCCGAATGATGGGGTTATAAATAGAGGATGAGCTCTGGATAAAATTAACATTATGATAGATCAATTCATTTCATAAAAAGAGGAGCGGAAATTCGTCTTATTCCCTCGCCATTATTGCTGAGACAAGAACTTCAATTCGACAAATATGAAGAGTCTCTGAGTTAGTTGCGACAATCAACATCTGCTACAACAAGATCAGAGGTTTAATCTGAGGAAGAAGAATCAGTTTAGGCAAGCCCTAGCTGAAGTTGCTTCTCGATTCAAGTAGAGCCTAATCAGAAGATCGATCTCTGGATCGGTGAAGAAGAAATCTAATTTGGGTTTTTCTCAGGATAGAAGGAAAGTGTAACGCCCCCGATTTTTTTTCGGTATTTATTTAATATTCCTTCGGCGTTACGTTGACGTGTTCCGGCTTATGCCATTGTTAGGGTACCTCATTAGGTGTCTTAGTGGTTGTAGCCTGTTAGCAGGGTTCCCCAGCTAGCCGGAGTCGGTTTTGGAGACTCGGCTGAGCCTCTCAGGGAATGCTTTTGCTTTGGCTTCGGGAGGTGTTAGCCCGGGTAGGTTATCGTCGGATGTTGTTTTCAACTTCACCATTAGGTTCGCAGCATGGGTATTTAACTACGGTGCGAATTTCGTAGAATTCCGAGGTTGTTTGGTTTTCGGGTCGTTTTGACGTTTTATTTAATTACCTGTTACAATTAGTGCATCAGGTTAATTACTTAGGTTTGCTGATGCATGCATATATTTTATATATAGGCTTATAGTATTTATTATTTTAAGCTGAGTGGGCCTTAGTATTTAAGGCTTTCCCTTAGAGTTATCTTCGATAGATCTCCCAAAGCCGACAGTTAATTTCCTGCGAAAGGAATAGAGCGGCGGAAGGAAGACGGAGCTCCGGCCGTCGATTGCTAGTGGTTTAGAACTCGGAATTCCTGTGCGAAGGAAGTTTCGGATTGCTCTCGCCGAGGTCTTCAACCCCGAGATCTGACTGGAGGAGTGGTGCTGGCCAGTTTTCTTCCAGAACTGAGCCAAGTGGTGCTCATGCCCTCGCCAAATGGTTTAATTTCATCTTTTCTTTTTTGGTAGCCGGATCTTCCTCTTTCTATTTTTTTGCTGTATATCTTGTCCAGATCCCGTCCTGTTATGCTTAATCAGGTTTTTGTTTAATTTTTTTCTTAAGCTTGAGTAGCAGGTTTGGGAAGTTAGAGGAGTGGTCGGGTTTGAGAGCTGTTTAGTTCTTTTTTTGAACCTAGGAATGCTACCCAGCATTGTAAATTTCCCTTTTACTGCAGGTTTCTCCTTCTGTCAAATTATTATAGGTTGTAAATGCTGAGTTCTTCTTGGTTGGGCTTGTTTTGGTGTAAATTAGGCTTATTAGTATAGGGGTAGGAGAAACAGCAGGTTTCCATTCCAAGTCATGAAGGATAGGGTGATTCTGGGCTGATTGTGGTGATCTGGGACATTAGGTTTAGTACAAGAATTATTTATTTTTAGTCGTCTGTTTGGTGGCATTGAGTGGGTATTGGTCTTTGATTTCAGAAATTTTGACTAATTATAAAAGTGTTAGTGTGGTGGACACACTCAACGCCTAGCTATTTTGGTCTGTAAGCTAAGTCTTTTAGCTGGTTGCTTTGGACCGATTAGGGTTCATGTTTTTTTGGACTCTTAGTGGTTATGGTACCACCATCCTGGAAATATTCTTTTTTTTGTGAATCACTTAGTACTGGAGTTGGATCTGGATTTTGGGGTTGGGTCGGACCGATACCGCCGCATTTTCTTTTCTTATCTTGCTAGACATTTGGACTATTAGGTTGAGTGGACCGATGCCACCACCACAGTACCTTGAAAATATTTAGGCCTAATAGTATTGGTTGGACATGATGCCACCAGCCTAGGCCCTTGTTGTTTTTCTGCTCCAGTATTAGATGATTCTTTAGATTTTAGCTCTATGTTTAGATATTTGCTAGCCTGCTAATTCTTCTTACGGATATCCTTGAAGCTTGGCTTCCTCTTTGCACTTGGTGCATGCTTATTTTAATCTATTTGATGAGTAATTTCCCTTTACCTATATCTTATTAACTTTTAGCTGACTACTCCAGCATTCTTGTTTTAGGGCTTGGTAAACCCTTATGCAATCTTCTTGTTTTTTTTACCTTATTGCTCCTCCTTTTGATACTATTTTCATTTGCTGAGGTGTTATTTTCTTGAATGCCTCAGGTCCAGGGTTGTAGCCGACTGAGCGGCTGGATTTCGTTTGGAGCCGAATAGTGTTCTCTTGGTTGCTGAGATTTCTCTTCCTCACTCTTGGGAGGTAGTTTCTTTAGACTTTTTTTGTAGTACAGACATGCCTACTCACCAGGGGGTTAGTGTCAGTTGTTGACGCCCACTGGTGGTTTCTCTTTTAGATGCTTTATACCTTGCTTTTACTGCTAGATGTCTTATTTTGGAGTTTATTCAACTTGCTCTTTGGAAGATTTATGCTAGGTTGTTAGTTACTTTTAAACCTAAGAAAAACACTATTATAAGTATATCTCATGATCGGCATGTTTATAAAACTCATATACTACTTTCCAACCAACGTAAAAAGATCATTTTCTTATATATAGTATAAATTAAATATTGGGTCTTGCATAGTATAAGTTGTCCTCTGGGGACACTTACGCACTCTTTTAGGATGTCAAATGAGAGTAAAGTATTTTTCTGCTGCGTATGAGTATAGTTTTTAAACTGTGGACTAGATGATCCATTGAGCCGAGGGATACGGCCTTTAAAATATAACTGATTTTCTAATCATTAAACTTATGAATTTTCATAGTCTAGTTAGATGGTGTTCGTTTGAGCGTCGACAGTTATCCCCTGCTCGACATGGAATCATGACGCGTGTTTTCTCATACTCCGATACTTCATAAATTCAGAGAAAATACGGGTTGTGATAGTTGGTATCAGAGGGAGGTTCCTTGATAATTTGTAGGGCAACCTTTCCTTGTAGGTATTAGATGTTTAGCATCATATTATACACACACCGATATATTATCATCACGTCTTGGCTGAAGCACGAACACTACACTCATAACATAACATGAAGTATACGGGGCATATTATGTAGTATGGGATGCATAATATGTGTTTTTATATGGATCCACCATAGGAGAAAACATGTGAGGGTTATGTAGTATGGGATGCATAACCTCACCACATGAATGCGGCTAGCACTTATTTTTTTTTCGTTGCATGGAAATATTATGTAGTATGAGATGCATAACATTTTCATGTGTACGCCGCTCATAATATGCATTAGGGCCTTTTTAGAATGCATAACACAATCATACATAGCATAACATTGCATAAGCACAACGTGCCAAGCTAAAGACTTGCAGGATGACATATGTACACACACAGTTTTGAGTCAAAAAGAGTATAAATACATGCATTCATGGTCTAGGCACCTGATTTAGTATGATGGTGGTGAACCATCTTAAGTTAGGCATAACATTATAATTGAAAACCCCAGAGCAAGTTGGCAGTAGAAGCAAGTACTTATGTAGGTTTGTCTGTACTTGTTTGTTTAGTCCTGGTAATTGAACTAGGTTCTGATTATTGTTTTGTTTATTCTTTTTAGTATGGCGCCTAAGCGTATAGTGACGTGGTCGACTCCCCAATCTGAGGGCGAGTCTTCTAGAGCGCAAAGCGATGCAGTTGTGGACGGTCTGAGGTAGAGCAATGAGGCTTTATCGAGGCAGATGGTGGATGTTCAGTCTCAGATCCAGGCCTTGTTATCTGTAGTGGCAAGACTAGCCCCGAGAGTGCGGGATCCTGCTGTGAGTATAACACCTCCTGCACCTCCTGCCCCGTTGGTGCCTCAAGTTGTGGTGCCCCCAGAGATGACCTTCATCTCTCAGTTCCAGCGACTTCGACCCCCTACCTATGATGGGAAGGCGGATTTCATGATCTTGGATGATTGGCTGATTTCCATAGAGGAGATGTTTCACTATTCGAGAGTTTTTGATGATCAGAAGGTGATGCTTGCCGCCTAACAGCTGAAGGGGTTGGCAAAGAGTTTATTGATGAGAGAGAAGGAGGGCATGGTAGGAGGATGCTCTTGGGTTTCCTTCAAGGAGGTATTGATGAGAAAGTTTCTACCTACAGTTGAGCGGGACGGATTGATGAACGATTTCTTGCATCTGAAGCAGAGGCAGCTCTCGGTCAGCGAGTATGAGATTGAGTTCAGCAAACTCAGTCGGTTTTCCCCCAGTTTGGTGAGTTCTGAGGAAGATAGAGCAAAGCATTTCCTTGGGGGCCTGAGAAGCGATGTTCAGCAGTTAGCAGTTTCTCATGGAGCGGTGAGTTATGCTGGTGCGGTAGAAGCTGCTTTGAAAGTGGAGGCCATCGAAAATGCTAAGCAAAGAGGGCAGCAGGCGAGGAATGAAAAAAGGAAAGCGGTTGAAGGAAAGAGCCCCCAGGTATCCGATGCTCCTTCAAGAAAGAGGAGCAAAGAGGTCTGTAGCTTCTGTGGCCGGCCGGGCCATCCCGTGGATAAATGTTTCAAGAGGTTGGCAGCGCAGAATGAGCATGTTCATGCTATTCAGGGTGCTCCCAGACAGAACGTGGTGTGTACCTTGTGTAATAAAGAGGGGCATGATGTTGCCCGCTGCTGGTTTAAGGATAAGGTCTGCTACCAGTGTGGATAGAAGGGTCATACCAAGGCAAGGTGCCCACAACTCTAGTCTGTACTCCGACCAGTTCCTCTTGAGGCTTTGCCACCGCCTCAGTCTATGGATAAAGGCAAAGGGAAGCTGAATGTGATATCATCAACGAAGGCTCAAACTTCGAAGCAAGTCATTTCAGGTTAGACTTTCTCTCTAGTCTTTAAGTTTTAGTTACAGTTTCAGTTTTGTTATTATTTTCCTTAAATGCGTGCGCAAATTTTATATAGGGAGTTTTAAGGTAAAGAACCGCTGGGCGCGCGTTCTCTTCGACTCAGGTGCTACCCACTCATTTATGGCTAGGGCCTTTATAGAGCGGTTCCAGTTGGATCTAGATCGTGTCGGTGATGCCTTTTGCGTCAAGTTCCCCTCGGGTGATTCCATGATATCGGATCAGGGCATTCAGGATTGTCCTATTATGTTGGGGGATTTTCTGGCTACGACAAATCTGAAGGTGATTGACTTGGAGGATTTCTATGTTATCCTAGGAATGGATTGGTTGTCCCAATATGATGCGGTGATCCAGTGCAGGGGTAAGATCTTGGATTTCAAGAAGGACAACGGTCAGCCTGGGAGTATTAATGGTGATCTGCGCCAGGTCTCTCCGGCGATTTCTGCGGTATGTGTTCAGAGGCTACTTAGTTCTGATTATTTTGCTTACTTAGTCTCAGTGCTGGGAACTATTGCAATTTGCCGCGGTTGGATGAGATTCCTGTTGCGTGTGAGTTTCCTGATGTGTTTCCTAGAGATCTTCCCGGTCTTCCCCCTGACAGAGATGTCGAGTTTGTGATTGATTTGGAGCTGGGTACGCGACCTATTGCTAAGGCGCCATACCGGATGGCCCCGCGAGAGCTGGAGGAGTCACGTACCCAGCTAGATGAGTTGTTGGAGAAGTGTTTCATAACACCAAGTTCGTCGCCTTGGGGTGCTCCTGTTCTATTTGTAAAGAAGAAAGATGGGTCGATGCGCCTTTGCATCGACTACAGAGAGCTGAATAAGGTCACCATTAAGAACATGTATCCTTTGCCTAGAATCGATGACTTGTTTGATCAGTTGCGTGGTAGCTCGGTATTTTCTAAGATTGACCTTCGATCAGGCTACCACCAGCTCAGGATCAGTGAGTCGGACATTCCACGGACTGCTTTCAGATCGAGGCATGGGCATTTCGAATTCCTAGTTATGTCGTTTGGCTTGACCAACGCGCCATCAGCATTCATGGACATGATGAACCGGGTGTTCAAGGATTTTCTAGATAAGTTTGTGGTCGTATTTATAGGCGACGTTCTAATTTATTCTCGGGATGCTGCGGAGCATGATCAGCACTTGCGATTGGTTTTATCTGCTTTGAGAGACCATCAGTTCTTTGCTAAGCTGAGTAAATGTGAATTCTGGTTGCCCCAGGTTTCCTTCCTGGGTCATGTGGTGAACAAAGACGACATTTCAGTTTACCCGAAAAAGATTTCTGCAGTGATGGATTGGCTTAGGCCGAGCACACCCAAGGAGATCAAGAGCTTCTTGGGGTTGGCCAGCTACTATAGAAGATTCGTGGAGGGATTTTCTACACTTGCAGCACCCTTGACTAAGCTGACGCAGAAGAATGCGGCCTTCATTTGGAGCGAGAAATGTAAGGAGGCCTTTCTGGAGCTAAAGAACAGGTTGTGCACTGCTCCTGTTTTGATATTGCCTACGGAGGGCATGGCCTATGATGTGTATGTGGATGCCTCACATGTTGGGCTTGGAGGTGTGTTAATGCAAGAAGGAAAGGTGATTGCGTATGGGTCAAGGCAATTGAAGAACCATGAGAGGAACTACCCTATGCATGATCTAGAGTTTGCAGCAGTTATCTTTGCCCTGAAGTTGTGGAGACATTTACTTTATGGTGTGCATTGCAAGATCTTCACAGATCATAAGAGCCTGAAGTACGTGTTTACACAGAAGGAGTTGAATTTGCGCCAGCGGCGGTGGCTAGAGTATATGGCCTATTATGACGTGGAGATCCAGTATCATCCAAGCAAGGCCAATGTGGTGGCCGACGCCCTGAGCTGGAAGACGGGGAAGATCTTCAACCTCACTGCAGACTGTTTAGTGAAAGAGTTCTTATTGATGGATATCTCCGTGGGATGTTGTGTTTTGCAAAGCAGTTTGGCAGTGGTAGAACCGTCTTAGATTTCACTCACCAGGTTACACCAGAAGGATGATCTGGATTTGTTATACCTATACGTCAGGATTGAGAGAGCGGAGTTGCCGGATTTTTCTATCGATGATGCGGGTACTTTGAAGTATCGCGGTAGGTTTTGCATCCCCGCGGTTGGAGACATCAGGAGTATGATATGCAAAGAGGCTCATGGATCCAAAGTTGCCTACCACCCAGGATCTACCAAGATGTATCATGATTTGAAGCAGATCGCCTGGTGGTATGGTATGAAGGGAGATATAGCGCGGTATGTTTCTGAATGTTATACTTGCAAGCGGGTGAAGGCCGACCATAGGAGGCCTGGTGGCTAGTTGACTCCATTGGAGATCCCGACTTGAAAATGAGAGAGCATTTCTATGGACTTCATTACAGGCTTACCGAGGTCTCTTAGAGGTTTTGACTCTGTTTGGGTGATAGTGGACAGAATAACAAAGTGTGCTCACTTTGTGCCGTATAAGATTGATTATCCGATGAAAAAGATAGCGGAGCTGTATTTGAGCGAAGTCATCCGATTGTATGGAGTTCCCGTTAGTATCATTTCAGACCGAGACTCCAGATTTACTTCCCGTTTCTGGAAGAGTTTGCAGGAGGGTTTGGGTACGGACTTGAGATATTCTACCGCATACCAGCCGCAGACTAATGGGCAGACAAAGCGAGTTAACCAGATTGTGGAAGATATGATCCACTGTTATATTCTGGACCATAGAGGAGCGTGGGATGAGCGCTTGAGGCTAATGGAATTTGCATATAATAACAGTTATCAGGAGAGCCTGCAAATGGCTCCTTTTAAAGCCTTGTATGGGAGGTGCTGCAGGACACCATTGTTTTGGACTGGGGCTGGTGAGAGGCCTTTGTTGGGTCCTAATGCGCTCGAGTAAATGGAAGTTGCTGTGAAGCTTATTCGGGAGAAGCTTCGTTTAGCTCAGGAGAGATATGAGAAGAATGCCAACCGGCGTAGATCCAATTTTGAATTTTCAGTGGAGGATATGGTATTCTTGAAGGTGTACCCGATGGTTGGAGTAAAGAGGTTCGACAAGAATCATAAGTTGGACCCAAGGTATGTGAGCCCATTCAAGATAGTGGAGCATATTGGCGTGGCAGCTTATAGGTTGGATTTGCCAGCAACCTTCCCAGGTGTGCATAATGTTTTCCATGTGAGCCAGTTGCGGAAGTGCGTGCAGAATAGTAGGCAAGTGTTGGATGTTGTGCCTCAATTAGAGCCAAATCTTACTTTTGTGGAAAGGTCGGTCCGCATTCTGGATTCCCAGGATAGAGTGTTGCGGCGGAAGGCCATTCCCATGGTTAAGGTCTTGTTGAGGAACCAGGAGGTTGAAAGCGCGACTTGGGAGTTGGATTCGGCAATGAGGGAGGCTCACCCTCATATTTTTCCTTGATTTGTGCCTGGTATGTTTTGCCTTCTACTTTATAGCTCTCGTTAGGCTATTTCCGTCCCTTCCTTGATAGAAGCTTGTGTGTAAAGTTTCGGGGCGAAACTTTCTTTTAGGGGGAGTGTCTATAACGCCCCCGTTTTTTTTCGGTATTTATTTAATATTCCTTTGGCGTTACGTTGATGCATTCTGGCTTATGCCGTTGTAAGGGTATCTCGTTAGGTGTCTTAGTGGTTGTAGCCTGTTAGCAGGGTTCCCCAGCTAGCCGGAGTCAGTTTTTGAGACTTGGCTGAGCCTCTCAGGGAATACTTGTGCTTTGGCTTCGGGAGGTGTTAGCCCGAGTAGGTGATCGTCGTATGTGGTTTTCGACTTCGCCATTAGGTTCGTAGCATGGGTATTTAGCTACGGTGCGAATTTCGTCGAATTCCGAGGTTGTTCGGTTTTCGGTTCGTTTTGACGTTTTATTTAATTACATGTTACAATTAGTGCATCAGGTTAATTACTTAGGTTTGCTGATGCAGGCTTATATTTTATATTTTGGCTTATAGTATTTATTATTTTAAGCTGAGTGGGCCTTAGTATTTAAGGCTTTCCCTTAGAGTTATCTTCGATAGATCTCCCAAAGCCGGCAGTTAATTTCCTGCGAAAGGAATAGAGCGGCGGAAGGAAGACGGAGCTCCGGTCGTCGATTGCTAGCGGTTTAGAACTCGGAATTCTTGTGCGAAGGTAGTTTCGGAATGCTGTCACCGAGCGCTTCAACCCCGAGATCTGACTGGAGGAGTGGTGCTGGCCAGTTTTCTTCAAGAACCGAGCCAAGTGGTGCTCATGCCCTCGCCAAATGGTTTAATTTCATCTTTTCTTTGTTTGGTAGCCAGATCTTCCTTTTTCTAATTTTTTTTTTGCTGTATATCTTGTCTAGATCCTGTCCTGTTATGCTTAATTTGGTTTTTGTTTAATTTTTTTCTTAAGCTTGAGTAGCAGCTTTGGGAAGTTAGAGGAGTGGTCGGGTTTGAGAGATGTTTAGTTCTTTTTTTGAACCTAGGAATGCTACCCAGCCTTTTAAATTTCTCTTTTATTGCAGGTTTCTCCTTCTGTCAAATTATTATAGGTTGTAAATGCTGAGTTCTTCTTGGTTGAGCTCGTTTTGGTGTAAATTAGGCTTGTTAGTATAGGGGTAGGAGAAACAGCAGGTTTCCACTCCAAGTCATGAAGGATAGGGTGATTCTGGGCTAATTGTGGTGATCTGGGACGTTAGGTTGAGTATAGGAATTATTTATTTTTAGTCGTCTGTTTGGTGGCGTTGAGTGGGTATTGGTCTTCGATTTCAGAAATTTTGACTAATTATAAAAGCGTTGAGTGTGGTGGACACACTCAATGCCTAGCTGCTTTGGTCTGTAAGCTAAGTCTTTTAGCTGGTTGCTTTTGACCGATTATGGTTCATGTTTTTTTTGGACTCTTAGTGGTTATAGTACCACCAGCCTGGGAATATTTTTTTTTATGAATCACTTAGTACTAGAGTTGGATCTGTATTTTGGGGTTGGGTCGGACCGATACCACCGCCTTTTCTTTTATTGTTTTGATAGACATTTGGACTGTTAGGTTGAGTGGACCGATGCCACCACCACAGTACCTTGAAAATATTTAGGTTTGATAGTCTTGGTTGGACCTGATGCCACCAGCCTAGGCCCTTGTTGTGTTTCTGCTCCAGTATTAGATGATTCTTTAGATTTTAGCTCTATGTTTAGATATTTTCGAGCCTGCTGATTCTTCTTACGGATATCCTTGAAGCTTGGCTTCCTCTTTGCACTTGGTGCATGCTTATTTTACTCTATTTGATGAGTAATTTCCCTTTACCTATTTATTATTAACTTTCAGCTGACTACTCCAGCATTCTTATTTTAGGGCTTGGTAAACCCTTATGCAATCTTCTTGTTTTTTTACCTTATTGCTCCTCCTTTTGTTACTATTTTCATTTGCTGAGGTGTTATTTTCTTGAATGCCTCAGGTCCAGGGTTGTAGCCGACTGAGCGGCTGGATTTCATTTGGAGCCGGATAGTGTTCTCTTTGTTTCTGAGATTTCTCTTCCTCACTCATGGGAGGTAGTTTCTTTAGACTTGTTGTTGTACAGACATGCCTACTCACCAGGGGGTTAGTGTCAGTTGTTGACGCCCACTGGTGGTTTCTCTTTTAGATGCTTTGTACCTTGCTTTTACTGCTAGATGTCCTGTTTTGGAGTTTATTCAACTTGCTCTTGGGAAGATTTATGCTAGGTTGTTAGTAACTTTTAAACCTAAGAAAAAACACTATTATAAGTATATCTCATGATCGGCATGTTTATAGAACTCATACACTACTTTCCAACCAACGTAAAAAGATCGTTTTCTTATATATAGTATAAATTAAATATTGGGTCTTGCATAGTATAAGTTGTCCTCTGGGGACACTTACGCACTCTTTTAGGATGTCAAATAAGAGTAAAGTATTTTTCCGCTGCGTATGAGTATAGTTTTTAAACTGTGGACTAGTTGATCCACTGAGCCGAGGGATACGACCTTTAAAATATAACTGATTTTCTAATCATTAAACTTATGAATTTTCATAGTCTAGTTAGATGGTGTTCTCCTTAGCGTCGACAGTTATCCCCTGCTCGATGTGGTATCACGACGCGTGTTTTCTCATACTCTGATACTTCATAAATTCCGAGAAAATGCGGGTTGTGACAGAAGGCAGAGCAATTTAATTCTGCCTTACAGGTTTGCTGATTGAAGACAATCATTCACATTATTTCCTCCTTCATAAGCAAGATCAGAATCAAGATTCTGAGTAACTTCTAGCATAAGAAGTAGATCATTGAAGATTGTCTTTCTTGTTACCGAGAAGAAGATAGAGCTGAGATTCACTCAGCTCAGGAAGCAGTTGATTTGGAGAACAAAATCTCTTGAGTCAAATTTATTTTAATCTTTCTAATTCTATGGATCTGTTCAAAATCTGTATTGTAAGGCCTAGATTTTATAGGCTGTGTATGGATCTATGAGATTAGTGTTGTAAAGCCTAAGTTATAAAGGCTGAGAGTAGGATCCAGTATAGGATCTGTGTGTTAGGGCTGATCTACCAGCCTGTGCTGAAGGGCATTTGTACCCGTGTGTAAGTATCAATGGGGACTGAGTGCCTGTGTTGTAAGTATAAGTGGGGACTGTATGATTCAGTGGGATTGTGTTATAATCTCTGAGGAGCTAAGTTTTTTGGAGAAGTGCCTTGTATAACATACAGTTAGAAAGGCAGGAGGGATAGTGGATGTACCCATATATTGGGAAACTACTATAAATATCTAGTGGGTTGTGTGTTATTTTCTTGAAAGCAGAACTAAGTAAACACAGTAGGATCTAAAATAGTAAAAGGTTTTAAAGAACTTAAAAAGACCTTAATGACATATTCACCCCCCTCTAGGTGATTAACTACCCTTGTATTCAAAGACTTTCAAGTGGTATTAGAGGGAGGTTACTCAAGAAAGGATTAACAGTTTGAGTAGATCTTCAAGGTAGCTATCAGAAGGTTCAAATGGGTTCAGGAGAGAATCACAAAGAGCTAGGATCCATGAAACATCCTCTCTGCAGGAAGGAGAATTTTGGTATATGGAAGTAAAAGGTCAGATTGTTCATGGAGGCATTTGATCCTAGGATCTACATAACAGTTTAAGAAGGACCCTTCATCCCAATGAAGGTATCTGTCCTTGATGTAAACATTCATACTCCAAAGAAGTATATTGAAATGACTAAGAATGAAGTCATTTTAACTATAATGGATAAGAGGGCACAAAACATTATAGTTAGTTCCATAGATGACTCCACCTTTCAAAACTTGGTATACTGCAAGACCTGTAAGGAAATGTGAGACACTTTGGTAATTTATATGGAAGGTACTGAGGAAGTCAGAGATGATAGAAAGCCAATGCTCAATCAAGAGTATGAAGCTTTTAGATAGATCAGGGAGGAGACCAGAGCTAGCTACTATGAAAGATTTTCAGAACTATTAATGAGCTAAGGACCTATAGTTAGGTCTTTAGCAACTATGAGCTAAATGATAAGTTCCTTAGGTCTCTTACTAGATACTGGGATACTAAGATATGTGGCATTAGAGAAGTGATAAAGCTGGCAGATACTCCACCATCCATATTGTTTGGTAAGTTGATGTCATATGAGATACAGTTAACTGCAAGAAAGGAGGAAGAGAAGACCAGCAAAGTCCAGGCCAAAGGATCTACTGTGGCCTTCAAGGCTAATAGATAAAAGAGGATCAAGGAGAAGAATCCTTCTCCCCCAAGAAGGCCAGCTGATTTAGAAAGTTCGGATCAAGAGACATCAGGCTGTAATATGTCTGATGAAGAATTTGCTGCTTTCTCAAGGTAGTTTCTGAAGATGATGAAGAAGAAGGGGTGGAGGAGCAAACCTGCCTCTTCTTTTCAACACAAGGAGGACTATTACAGAACCAAGAAGAAACCCTCCAAGGAGGGCATGTATGACCCAAAATCTGGTAAACATATTTCTAATAAGGTTATCTATTTTTACTATTGCAAGACAGGGCATGTTATGGCTGAATGTCCTGTGAAGAGGAAGGAGGCTAATGAGATAAATCACCACCATAAGAAGGGAAAGAAGGAGAAGACCTTCATTGCAAAGAAGGAAGAAAGCTAGACTGACTCATCCTCCTCAGATTCAGATGATGAAGATGAAGCCTATATTGGGCTAATAGCTAGATTAGATGAGGAATCTTGCCAGGATCAGCCTGGACCATCTAAGGTACACTATCCATCCAACCCTTCATTTAAGTCTAATTATAAGACTGGTCCTAGTTCAGAAGCATCTCAATCATGTGATAAAGATGGGTCTGAATCAGAGGAAGATTCCAATTCAGTTATTAATAAGTATGGTGTCTTACTTAATGCCTTCAAGAAAAGCATGATGCTAGCCAAGAAACATGCTAAGGAAATATCCTCCCTTAAGCTTGCTGCTTTCCATCATGCAGAATTGCTGGATTTGAAATTGAAGGAAATCAGTGAACTAAAAACCATTTCCTTCATTCAGATATGCACCATTGAGTACCAGGAGAACCAAATAAGGGATCTGGAATAATTACTTGGGAGGGAGAGGAGGATAGTAGCTAGCTATTCCAAGCCAAGTTCAGTGCTGCCCTTGATAGACTCCTTCTCCTCCCAAAAGGGTAAGAAGGGGTTGGGTTTCAAGGGAATAATAAGAGCTGACAATCCTAAGGGAAAGGGCAAAGCTCCAATGCAATAACTAGCCTCCAAGCCTCCTGTTCAATTCAATAGAGTACTGTTACTCTTAAACAGGTATGATCAAGAGAGCATCCATGGTAACTGGATGAATGGTAGGTCCACTAGTGGGTACAAAGGTATTCTCCACCATGGTGGAAGATATGGCAGGGGGCAAGTGCCTTCAAGACTCCCCATGAGAAAATTCAAATGGCCCATCCCGGACCATTTGTTTTTGGTGCATCAGCCCCTTCACTCAAGGGTAAAGTTGCAGACTTTTCTCAGAATATTCCAACCCATTCTAAGACCAAGGGCAAGTTTGTCAATAGACTAGACTTGGGCATCTCAGAGGCCATCAAGAGTGTGATCTCTAAAAAGAAGGCAACTACTGGTAGGGCTCAAGATATCCCAAACACTTCCACTGCCAGACCCACCACTAGTCAGACTGGGACTAGGAAACAAAAGAATAGGTCTGTTGTTACACCTTCTAGACCAAGAGCTACTATCAACACAATCACTAGACCAGCTCAGAAAAGAAGATACAACATCCATGAGTGTTGGTGCTGTGGCAAGGTAGGCCATTTTGCTATTGATTGTTGGCACAATCTTATTATGTAGAGAGCTAATGTTAGCTTTGAAAGTATCTAGTTGTCTACCTAAATCACATAGAGGGGGGTGAATAGGTGAGTTCTGCGTCTTTTGCGGAATAAAAATTTGGGAGTAATCAACACAAAAAATAACCAAACATAACCCCGACGACACAAGGAATTTATAGTGGTTCCCCAATCTTGGGTGCGTCTACTCACCCCCTCGCCTATCTAGCACCACGACTAGCCTTGGCTAGTTCACTAAATCTTAGATTTCAACAATCCTACAACTCAGAGCAACGCTCCTATAACTCGGAGATAACACACTCCTACAAACTCGATCCCATAAGTCGGGATCTACACTCGGAAGAACAAACTTCCTACAATCTCGGAGACAAAGACCCTACAAGAGTTAAAGTAAATGTTACAACAACAATATAAACTGTTTTACTTCCAGATCTAAAATCTTCAAGGTTCTTCCTTCTTGAAAAATGAAAATTTCTGTGAAGAAGTTGAGGAAGAAATCCCAAGGAACTTGGATCTAAAAAGCTTAGGATCCGACATGATCAAGTAGATGTTTGAAGAATCTTTAAATCTGGGATCTGTCGAATCTTTTCTTATTGGAATCGCTAGATCGAGAGAGGATCAAAAAAGAAGAATGATGTTGATGGAGCAGCTTCTCCCGATTTAGAGATTACGATGTGATTTAGAATATTGTTCCTTTTTTATTAGGGTTAGCGATTCTGAAAGGACTATTTATAATACCTCGTTTAACGGTCTGTAATTATTAAGGAAAGATCCATGTGGATCAATCATGAGAGACTTAGGTTATATCGAAATCCCATCAGTCTATTTGAAAAAGAAATTTTCTGTAACCCTGTTTCTCGAGAAATGATTTTTTTTCTCTAGAAATGTACTTAGCTTCTCGAGAAATGATTTTCTTTCTCGAGAAATGTACTTAACTTCTCAAGGAAATACTTGGCGCAAGATCTTTGAACTGAGGAACTTATTTCTCGAGAAAGAATTTGGTGTCTCGAAAAAAATACTTGGCTTCTCGAGAAACACTTTTGACTTCTCGAGAACTACTTTACTTTCTCGAGAAATGTACTTAGATTTTCGAGAAATGATTCAGGACTTTCTCGAGAAAAGGACTTAAAGATAGTTTCTGAGAATTTCTCCAGAAGTCTTAAGATTTCTCGAGAACAACATTGCTTTCTCGAGAACTTTACTTAGACTTCTCGAGAAATAGACTTCATCTTCTCAAGAAATACACTTAGAAATTTTTTCTGAAAAATTAATTCTGCTTTGTTGAAAACCAGTAACCTTTCCTTTCTTCCATTGCTTTAGTACTTGAAAATGAAGTGCATTCTAATAGAGAGGTTACACATGAGTCAACACCATGGATCACACAATGAGTGATTACATTGCATGGTCTTGTGTTTAGTGACTCATTGTAAATTGACATTGGTCTACACTTAACAATAATGACCTACAAGCACTCAACTAAAGAATAATATCAAATACATAATTAATTCAACTTAGTTCAAGGGCGACTTCACACAAATCTAGGTTATTGTGGATACAATACCCAATAATCTCCCCATATTTGTAGAAGTAAGAACCCTCTACACTAAGGTGAATTATATCAAGATAATCAAAGAATTAACTAATAAATAAAGCAACATATGTAATGACAGTTTAAGAGATAATAGATCATCAAAATTCAAAATTTTTAATATATATAGAATTTGTCCATAGAAATGTCTAGGTCCACAAATTCCATAATATTGACAATCATAAATAACTTGTACTGTTGCTGGTGTTGTCATTCTTTCTTCTCTTATTGCCTTTTCTGGTAGCTGAATGGCTTGGGATAGTACTTTGGAGGATGAGGAGGAACATTAGGATTATTGCGGCCATATTCACGGTCATATGTCCTTCTTTTTGTCATAGACTTCTCATATAGCTCCCACTCCTTATGACTGTAATGATCATCCTTATTATCATGAAGATCCACAACTAATTTCAGAGTGTCTAGAATTAAGGACTTTGAGGTTGGACTCTAAACTTCAACAAATTCCATTTCTTTTATTTTGGTAGCTTTTTAACTTGGGATTGATAGGCTGGCAGAAGCACCATCACCATATTTTCTCTTCTTAGATACTGGTATTTCAGGAGGTAGGTCCTGAGGTATCTCTGGTTGATCAGAAGTTCAAACTTGAGAATAATGCATAGGAGGAAATTCATACTGTTCAGGTCTGGGAGAAAATGTAGGCTTGCAAACATTTGGATCAAGATGAGGAGATGGAGCCTCATTTGGATCAACTTGAAATTCTAGAAAAATTTGGTTGTGCATCCACACAGTAGTCTCATAAGTATAGATGTTTACACCCTTAATCTGCTTTTCTATACTTGTATTGATCTCTTTCAGTTGATTATCTCACCGAGCCTTCATTTCTTGGACTTTGTGGTCTAGATTTTCTTTCACCTTATCATCCCCCTTTCTGACTTCTACAGTTAGAGTATGTATGACATATTCCTTGAATTTCCCGACCTCTTCATAGGTTTTGAAGTTTTGTTGTTCAGTTTTCTTCAGCAAGAGTATTTGATTGTTAGCCACAGTGACTGCTTGATTCATGATTTCACCAACACTAGTGATAGTGTGGTCCAAAACCTTGCCACAAATATTTAGCAGTCATTTGAATTCATCTGTGTTACTCTGAATTTCAGCAAATCCTCTGATCATCTCTTTCTCAAGAGTAGTTACTCTTTTAGTTACTTCTTTGAGAGACTTGTCAAAGTACTCTCTCTGCTTTGTCAACATAGACTAAATCTTACCCAAAAGGGTATCATCAGGAATGACTTCAATTGGAGGTAGTGGACGAGGTAGTGCTGAAGCTATCCAGACTGGTATTTATTTAATAACAACTGAACTTTTACTTTTTTGAGCAGATCTCATCACATCCCCCTCCTCGCCAAGAATAATAGGTAGAGAGAAATTTAAATTCCTGAGAGGAGGTTCTACAGGTTCTGGGATAACTTCTTCCTCATCAGATATCATAACTTCATTCTTCCCCTCAATTTGTTCCTTGGGCTGAGAATCTTCTGGTATCTCTTCAACATCCACTTGGGCATCATGAAGATTTTCTTGATTAGAGGAATAATCAAAATCCTCACCTGATCCACCATCATGCATAGAGGTGCTCTTCTCATCATCAGAATTAGCTTGGTTTTCCTTTTCCATTGGCACATCATTAGAAAGAACTTGTTCTATTACCTGATCTGTGATAACATATGTCTGAAACTCTATGTCTGATACCTGAGCTTATTGATCTTCCTCATAAAATGAAAGAGCGGGCTCCCCTCAACAGCTGCAATAGATGTGCCAACTGTATCAATATGAAGGGGAGATGGGGTCCTGTCCTCATCAACTATAATCCTTGGAACTGTTGGAGCATGGTCTGATTTGGAATTCTGTTTTCCTATCTGTTGATGGAGGAGAGTGTGACTTTCTTCAGGTGGTGAATGTACACACCTTTGGACAAGTCAAAGATTTTAGGGTGAACTTGATTCAGATAAACAGAAATGATCCTTGCAAAGTTAGGTGCCATCATGTTTTCCTTAATCTTGTCAAATAACATGTTTCCCCATTAGAATTTCATGCGACACACCACAATAGTCATCATGCAGAAGAAGTCAGAGGATATATATCCAATTGAACTGTTTTGTAGAGGAGAACTTTTCCAAGAATGTCGGCCAACAACTTGCTTTCACCATTCATATACTATCTGCGAATGGAGGTAGTGGATTGAGAGAGACCACAAAATGACAGAGCCCTAGAGTAATTGGGTTCTTCCAAGTAATCTTCCTCATCAATGGAGGGCAATCTCAGAAATTATGTCAAGGAGGACGGCTTGATTTTGATCTTCATATCTCTGACAGAACTTTTCAACAACTTCCCACTCCTCTTAAGCTTAGCATTTCTGAAGAACTCTTCTACTTCTGGAATCAGAACTTTGCACAGATGCTCGAGAATGAAAAATAGGTCAGCAGTTTCAAGAAGTAGAATGACATTGTGGAAATCATCGGAGAGTTCTTCAATACCTGAGCAAACGAACTCACTGCCGATGCCAATCATTGTAGTAGGAGCCATTGATTGAAGAAGATGAGAAATTCAGACTTTTCCGAGAAGAATTGACGGAGTTTGCGAGAAGAGCGGCGGAGACCTTCAGCGGAACTGAAGGGTTTTTCTCGGGAAAGCTTTTTCGAAAATGTGGATTTGAATATTCTATGGACTTATCTATTTATATAAAATTAAAAATTTTGAAGAATAACAAAAAGCGTACCTGAGAAAATGACAGTTGGAATTCTTCTCTAAAAGTAAAGTAATCAGATTTCTCGAGAAATCGAGAAGTCTTTTTCTCGTGAAATTTATAAGTTTTCCGTGAAATCTAGACTGATTTTCCAAGAAATCCATTAGGTTTTCCCGAGAAATTCATTTGCTTTCGAGAAATCCAGTAAGTTTCCGAGAAATATAAACTGATTTTCCGAGAAATTCACTAAGTTTCCGAGAAATCCATATCTAAGCTTGAAATTATCTGAAGGTTTGCTGAGTAAGAATTATCTTGGAATCTTCTGAATGGTTGATTTTAGAATCTTCTCTTGACTTCATATGTGAACTTTTCAGGACTCTATGTTGAGCATACCAAGTTCTGTCTTGAATAAGGAGAACTTGGCCTCGTTCAACAACTTTGTAAAAATATCTGCAACTTGCTTATCAGTTGGAACATATGGTAGGTTGATGTCCTCATTCTCCACATGTTCTCGGATGAAATGATATCTCAATTCGATTTTCTTTATCCGCCTGTGAGAAACTGGATTGTTGGCAATTGCTATAGCACTATAGGAGTCACAAAACATAGGAATGTCCCTGAACTTCAAGTTGTAGTCTTCAAATTGATTCTTTATCAAGTGAAGTTGTGCACAACAACTGCCTGCAGAAATATATTCTGACTCGCGGTTGAGATTGCTACACAATTTAGTTTCTTGCTACTCTAAGATATGAGCCTTCTTCCAAGGAATTGACAAGTACCGTAAGTGCACTTTCTTTCATCTTTGCTACCTGCAAAGTCTGCATCTGAAAATCTAATTAGTTCGCTATCATTACTTCATGGGTACCATAAGCCAAGATTAGGTGTTCCCTTAAGGTATCTCAAAATCTGCTTTGCAGCAGTGTAGTGAGATTCCTTAGAGTTCACCTGATATCTAGCACACACACATGTTGAAAACATTATGTCAAGCCTGCTAGCAGTAAGATAAAGCAAGGATCCAATTATGCTTATGTACTTGGTTTCTTCAAAAGGTTTCCCTTTCACATCCTTGTCCGGAGATATATTTGAACCCATTGGAGTCCTCATAGAGGTTGCATTCTCCATTCCGAAATTCTTTAGCAACTCTTTGGTGAACTTCATCTGAGAGATGAAAAATTCCATCTTCAGATTGCTTCACCTGAATTCCTAAGAAATACTTCAGCTCACCCATACTGCTCATTTCAAACTTCCCTTACATAAGTTTGGAAAACTTCTTGTAGTGGTTGTCATCAACAGAACCAAAGATAATGTCGTCGACATAGATTTGTACTAGCAAAATCTTGCCTTTTACTTCCCTAAGAAATAATGTCTTATCTATATTTCTCCTTGTGAACTTGTTCTCAAGAAGAAAGTTAGACAATGTTTCATACCAAGCTTGTGGAGCTTGTTTTAAACCATATAATGCTTTAAATAATAAATAAACATAATCAGGATGGTTAGGATCAATAAAACCTAGGGGTTGTTCTACATACACTTCTTCCTTTATTTTACCATTGAGGAAGGTTGACTTCACGTCCATTTGATAGACAATGAAGACAATGAGAGAAGCATATGCGAGGAACAACCTGATGTCTTCAAGTCTTGCCACTAGAGCATAGGTTTGATCAAAATCGATGCCTTCTTCTTGTCTATATCCATTAGCAACAAGTCTGGCTTTGTTTTTGATGATGGTTCCATCTTCACCCAACTTGTTCCTGTAGACCCACTTTGTTCCAATTACATTTTTGCCTTTGGTTTTTGGTACAAGCTTCCAGACTTGGCAGCGCTTGAACTGATTGAGTTCTTCTTCCATTGTAACTATCAAAGATGCGTATTTATTTGCTTCTTCAAATTTCTTTGGTTCAACCTGCGAGAGAAAACTCAAATGCATATTTTCATTAGTAGTACCTCTTCGAGTTCTTACACCATCACGAGGATCTCCTATGATTTGATCAACTGGGTGATTCCTCAAGTGTCTGAGCTCTAGGGTTCTTGCATCAGGAGCTTCTTCTATTGCTGGAGTGTCTTCCTCAACTTGGATAACTTCTTCATATTAGTGATCTCCCTCTCCAATTGAGATTGGAGAAGTGATCTTGACAAACTTTTGAGCATTTTCTTCAAATGTCTCATCCAAGCTTAACTCTTTCAGCCTTGAACTGGAATCTTCAACGAAAACACTGGAAGAGCTTATATGTAGCATGCTCATCTCATCAAGTATAACGTTTATTGACTCTTCTACCACCAGAGTTTTCTTATTAAAAATTCTATAAGCCTTACTATGGCTACTATAACCTACGAAAATACCTTCAAAACATTTTTCTCCAAACTTTGTACAATGATATTTCCCATTATTAAGTACATAAGATTTGCTGCCAAGATCCTAAAGTAGGACACAGTCAGTCTCCTGCCTTTCAGTAGATCATAGGGATTCTTACGATGATTCTTGTTGATCAACGCTCTGTTTTGCACGTGAAAAGCTGTATTAACGGCCTTACCTCAGAAGTACTCTGGTAGAGAGGAATCATTCAGCATTGTAGTATATGATTCAATGAGTGTTCTATTCCTTATCTCTGCAACTCCATTTTGTTGTGGAGTACGCGGAGAGGAAAACTCATGAAAGATACCTATGCTTCCACAAAATTCTATCATGGCACCAGATTCAAATTCTATTTCATGGTCACTTCTGATTCTGACAACTGAATAGTTTAATTCGTTCTTAATTTGCCTGACAAAATTCGTGAACACGTCAAAGGTATCTGACTTTCGTTTTAGATAGAACACCGAAGTGAAACGAGAGTGATCAGCAACAATTACTAGTGCATATGACTTACCTCCTAAGCTACGAACTTTCATTGGACCGAATAATTCTATGTGCAGTTAATATAAGCACCTTGAGGAATCTTTATTAATAATACCCTTAAAGGTAGCCCTTGTCTGCTTGCCCATTTGACATGCATGACATGGAATCTCTTTAATGCACTTAACTGTCGGTGCGTCATGTACTAGGTCTTGAGAAAATAACATATTAATGGTTTTGAAATTAATATGTGCTAGTCTCTTATGTCATTGGTCACAAAGAGATGCACTATCTTTTGCAACAAAACACATTGGTGTAGAAGTGTCTAAACATAGAAAATTAAGAGAAAAGATATTTCTACTCCTAGTACCTGTTAATACCATCTCCATAGTAGAGGTCAATTTTATCAAGCACTGATCCTTAGAGAAAGTAACAATGAAGCCTTTATCACACAACTGACTTATGCTAATAAGATTATGTTCTAATTCTTTCACATAAGCCACATCAGTGAATGAGACTACACTATTAGAAATCATAACGTAGCCTTTTGTAATTCCCCCGTCAAAACCAGCAAATATAACCTTTGGACCGTCTTTGACTGGAGTATAATTTTGAAGTAGGCTTGTTGTCCCGGTCATATGCCAAGAGCATCCACTGTCCAAATACCAGATAGGCATTTTCTTGGCCTTTGGACATACCTGCAATCATAGATCATTTTACCTTAGGAACCCAATTAGATTTGGGTCCTGGGTTCCTTATTAGCATACTCCCCCTACGAGTGTTAACACTACGAGTGGTCTGTCTCGTATGATTAATTTGAGGAGTTATAATATTTTTGGGATTAAACTAGCAATCCACAATAAAGTGACAAACTTTTTCGCAGCACCAACAGTCAAACCTGTTGTATCTTTTCCAAGTCTCCTGCTTGACCTTTTGAACGTGTGGTCTAGTAGGAGCGGCTGACTTAGAGGTAGAAGCCTCATGATGATATCACTCACATGGATTCTTCTTCTCAAGTGTCTTTTGAATAACGAGTTTCACTCTTGGAGCTTTCTTATTATTAGGACCATGAACATAGGGACCATAACTCTGCAGAGTGATCTCTTCATAAGGTGCTTTAATGACACTTACACCGAAGTTTCGGGGACGAGTCCACCCCTTATAGTCCTTGACAGGTTCAACCTGAATTTGTCTTGTCAAGTGACCATAGGAGCTCTCAAAATCAAATTCGCTGGAAGGAAAAATAACCTTCTTAAACGTGGTTTGACTGATAGGCCCCTTCCATTTCTCTTCAGCGGTTGCTTTTGTAGCAGCCTTATTTTTCTTTTTAGCCTTGGCCCTCCTAGAAGATTTACTAGGAGCAGCCACATGACCTAAGCCAACTCGTTTAGCTTGAGCAGATAATTCAACAATAAGTGGAAGGATTGTCTTAGGTTTGGAGAAGCTTTCAACAAGTCTCTTTTCAGTGGCAAGCTGTCCTTCCAATTTCTTGATGATTTTATTTCTTTGGTTAAGGAGCTCGTGTGTACTGCTGTTATCATCGACCAAGGCATGGAGTTCCTCTCTGAGTGAGTTCATTCTTGCAACTTTCTCCCTCAGAGTGATCTCCTCGGCCTTAAGGGATTTGATCTCCTTGGCATGAGTTCTAACAACTTTTCTACACCGGTCATAAGACCTGATCAACTCTTTATATTGAGCCATGAGTTCTAATTCAACATCAGAGGAATAGTCCTCATGAACAATATCTAGGGCATCAGACTCTGAAATAATGGTGTGAGAATTTACTTCCCCGTGAAATTGGGGGTCAACTTCTTCTTTGTTGGAGTGAGCCATGAGCTCGAAGTAGGCTTCTTTATCCTCACTTGACTCAGATTAGTCAGTTTCACTGAAGCTCTTCTTCTTCTTTGACATGAAGCTCTTCTCCTTATTTTTGCCGTGGGAGCACTTATGCTCTTCTTTTCTTCCAACCTCCTTATGAGGTCAGTCGACGATCATGTGACCTGGCTTATTACAGCAATATCACACAATGTCATTAGAATTATGTTTGTTCTGCTTAGATTTATACCTATCATTTGTGTGACGTTTCTTTTGATGATCACCATCATGACATGATCTTCTGTATGAGGAGACTTTTCCTCTCATCTATTTCTTCTTACTGAGAAACTTCTTGAACTGTCTGGAGAGAAGAGAGAACTCTCTATCAGATAACTCTGAGCCTGAGGAGCTTGTCTCTAAGCCATCTTCTTCACTTTCTTCCTGAGTGGGAGCAGGAGATGCTGCTTTAGCCTTTTTTGAGATATCTACCTTCAGTACAACAGACTTCTCCTTTGATGAAGATCTGCTGCCCTCTTGATAAGTTGTAAATATTCATATTTTTCAGTACTTTATCTAAGTAGTTTTATGTTGTTTTTGTAGTTTTTTGTTATTTTTCTTCAATAAAATATTTCCTTTTTTGTTCATACTCTTCTAACTTATCATTATTTTATTTCCTGAAATTTTTCAGAAAAAACCAAAATTTCAAAGTACATGCACGTGTCAAATTGGTCATGCCCGTGACCTGGGCGTGTTACTTTGGTTCCAGTGAAAAAGCGTTGCCTACAAAGAAAAGAACATGTCATGCCTTTGTCCCGTCCGACACGCCTGTGTCAATCCAGCTGACTCGACGTTCTTCGAACTTGACTCAACACTCGACGCTCGACGTTTGTTGAACTCAACTCAATGCCAGTCAACACTCAATGCCTCAACACTCAATGCCAGTAAACACTCAATGTCAGTCAAAAATCAACACCTCGATACCCAATGCCTCCAGGAAACCAAACACTCAATGCCTCGTCACTCAACGCCAGCAAGTCGACACTCAATGCCACCGACACGCCCATGAACTTTTCGACATGCCCGTGCCGGTCCTGTAATTATCAACCAAGGTCAAATAGTTGCTACAGACATCAAATTCTGCCAGATGTCCTGTCACGCCCTCTACACGCCTGTGACAATTCCGTCACGCCCGTTACCGCCACATGTCTCATTCCAGAAGCTTCTAGAATTCGACCAGTCACCGGGATTTTGACTTCTCCAACACACCAACATGACATGCCCCCTGTCATGCCCGTGACCAGGGCGTGTCACCCCCGAAATTTTGCTTATAAATAGAACTTTTTGTAATGACCAAGGGTTCACCTTTTTTGGACCATTTTGTTGTTTGGTGGGCTGCTTAGGTGTTTTCCATGTTATGTAAGGATAACTTTCTCCCTCCCTCTCTTCGTTTGTTTTAGCTTTTTGTAACTCATTTTTGTCTTAATAAAATTTGTAGATTTTTCTATCCTTGTGTAGTATTGAATTTCATCTGAGTGCCCCTCTTTCAGTGATCTTTTTATCCTTTGCTTTTCTTTGTTCATTCTTTTTTTAAAATGGGTGTGTGTATGAGTTTAGTTTTATGTTTTTATAGTTTAGCTTTAGCTTTTTTTAGTGTTTTTTATTTTCATTCTGATGAATTTATATAAGTGTTTTCAAAGTGGTTTTTCTCCTTTTTAACTTAGTTTTTTTGATGTTTGTAAAACTTTTCGTTCTTTTTTTTTACTTTATTTCCACTTTTTAAGCTCTTTTATAAAATTATAAGAATGAAAATGATGTTATTTTTATTTTTGTAATACTTTGATTTTTTCTTTTATTTCAAAATCTTTTTCCTTCTTTAATTTTTATTTTATCTTTTTATGTGTTTTTAGCATATTCTAGGAGTAGATTTGTAATTGTTTTAATTTTTCGAGCACTTTGTTTTTTCAAAATTTTTTAGAGTGTGTGCGTTTAGGAGTTAGATTTTATTGCTTTATTTACTGCTTTCTTCCATTTCTGTAGAGTGTTTGCGTGTATGAGATAGCTTTTTCTGCTTTCATTTAATGCTTTCTTTACAACTTTCATTTCCCGCCTATTCGTTTGAGTAAGACTCGCATTTTATAGCATTCTTTACAACTTTCATTTTCTGCCTAATCGTTTGAGTAGGACTCACATTTTACTGCTTTCTTTAATGCTTTCATTTACCTCCTACTCATTTGAGTAGGACTCGCAATTTCCCGCCTACTCGTTTAAGTAGGACTCGCAATTTCAATTAGGTCTTTTCCCTTTTTTATGGGCTTGGTGTGTGTGGAAAGGGTGAATAATTAGCTAGAGCAGCAGGCGCTGTAGCGAAACTGATTGCAAAAGAGGGTAAATCGGCCACATTGAGATTACCATCCGGGGAGGTCCGTTTGATATCCAAAAACTGCTTAGCAACAGTCGGACAAGTGGGGAATGTTGGGGTGAACCAAAAAAGTTTGGGTAGAGCCGGATCTAAGTGTTGGCTAGGTAAGCGTCCTGTAGTAAGAGGAGTAGTTATGAACCCTGTAGACCATTCCCATGGGGGCGATGAAGGGAGAGCCCCAATTGGTAGAAAAAAAACCCATAACCCCTTGGGGTTATCCTGCGCTGCGCCTTCGCTATCGCTCGCCCTCTCTTTTTCTCTTTCCCCTTCTAGTGAGTTTTCTTTTTTAGTATTTTTATAATCCCATTAGCAATTATTTTTGAACTCACATCTCTCCAAATGCATAAGTCGTCCCCATTTCGATGAGTGGCTAATCGCTCTTAGCCCTCAGTATTGAAGCGCATTGGGACATAAAAATATTTTTAATTAATTAAAGGTCTTCTTTTTCTCTTTAATTAAAGCACTTAAGGTTTGCCCCGGGTATACGACGCATAGGACCACATATCGATCTGTGAGCTCTATTTCCGTTATCCATACGCTAGCTTGACGAGAGGTCGTACGTATGGACCGATCACCCTTGGGTAAAGAGAGTTGCGCGCACCACCTCGAGAGAGAAGCGTAATTCTTCCGGATTGGGTTCCCCACCCAATAGTAGGATTATTAGCGTAATGCAAGCATTAAGAGAAATCTTTCGTCAGACGAGAGCCCGGTCGAATAGTCTTAATATTCAGGTGAGCTATAGCCCTGGAGATAGGTGAGCTCATGTTTATGGAACCTCCACGACCGAGCGTTATTTCTTCATCGATTTTCTAAGTTTTATTTTTGCATTTATTTTAACCGCCTTAATTAATTATATAACCCGACAAGTTATTTTCGATAAAATAATAGTCCCTCCTGGAGGAGTAGAAATAATCAACCCGACCCCGAAAACAATATGACCCCGATATTCCCCATCAGAATATTCTGTACTACACGCGATAGGTGCATTTGCCTCCTTTCGTTAAAACTCGATTTCAACTTTTATATATAATAAAATCCACGCGGCTTCGACCCCCCTAATCGTTAAATCAAACCAAATAAATAAACCATCAAATAAATAAGTTGTCGGGGCGCCGCGAGTTTTAACCATCAAGTTTTTGGCACCGTTGTCGGGAAATTCTCATGTTGTTGTTTTGAATCTAGGAAGCTATTACTTTTACCTGTATCTAAAAATTATCTAAAAAAAACTAAGTTAAAAAACTAAAAAAAATACTTCTTAAAAAAAGAAAAAATAAACACTTATCTAAAAAACAAAAAAATATCAAAAAAAGAACTAAAAACTCTACTTAAAAACAAAATTTTTTTTCCCCCTTTTCCTTAATTTTTTTTTATTTCTATTTCGAAAAATAAAAAAAATTATTATAGAGTGTATTTTTTAAAAAATAAAAGGCCGCCTCCTTTTTCCTTCCTTTTTTTTTCTATTTTGAAAAATCCAAAAAAATTTAAAATTATTTATTTTCTATTTCGAACCCCCCCCCAAAAAAAAACTTTGTTTATAACCCCAAAAATTATTTCCTCGCTCCCACACCCCTCCTCCGATTATAACCCCGCCTCAAAATATAACCATCATCAAAAATATAACTCCGCCTAAATAGTCAAGCTACACGACTATAAACAAAGCGCTCCTAGGAGGCACCCTAGGTTTATCTATTTTTCGCATTTTCTTTTTTTTTATATCTGTTTTGAATTTTTGCAACGATTCTAAAACGGGCCTCCCCGAACACATTTTGGTGAAGTTTCCTCCCTCCTATTTTTTTTCTCTGTACATATTGTATTTAATTTTGTTATCATTCCTCATACTTATATTGTAATATTGGGGATAATATTGGAATTAAGTATGAGAGTGTTTTCCTATTTTCTGCACTTTCATTTTTTGCACTTATATTTTCTACACATCTTAAAAAATAAAAAAAAACAATTTTTTTTAAAAAATAAAACCCCCAAATTTTTTGTTTCCTTCATCAAAAAATAAAAAAAAAATTAAAACAAAAATTCCAATTTTTTTTGCCATTGTAAATATTTTTGTTTGTAAATATTCTTTTCACTTTCCCCTCTTCTATTTCTCTTTCTTCCTTTGTAAATATTTTTTTGGTAAATACTCTCTTTCTCCTCTTCTTTTATCTCTCATCTTTGTAAATAAATTTCTCTTCCTCTTCTTGTAAATACTTTCATAAAACATAAAAAGGCAATAATTAAAAAAATATATATGTAAACAAAAAAAAGATCATGACTCTAAAAATAATAAAAAAAGAATAACTCTGAAAAAATTACAAAAAAAGATGATAACTCAAAAAAATAATATATCAAATTTTTTTATTATTATGAAACAAATAAACCGAATATACCATTCTTAAATTTCTTGCTCTCCTAAAATCTTCTTTCGAGTTTTATTTATAAGCGAATTTTATTAATCCTTTATTTACTATTTATTTATTAATTAGAGATGGATAGATTTAAGTGTTCGGAGTTAAGTTTTAAAGAATTTATTATACTTTGTCTTTAAGATAGGAGACTTGTTTTAGACACTACTTTTAATTTATCTAAAATAGAGGCATATGTGATATGTTAAAAATAAACAACTATAGACTTCAATTATGTTTACTTCAAGTTTTTTTTTGAAACACGGGAACGTTCAATTTATTAAAGTTACTCTCAATTTTTTTTATTAAACTCTAGTTTTCTTCTTGAAAAAATAAACCCATCTCCCTTTTTTCATGTCTTATTTGACATGATTAAATTTTTATTCTTAAAAGAACAAATGTCAATGGGAATAAGATTTCATTCCGTAAACATATGCATCCAATATTTTAAAAGATTATATGTTACGAAGTAAGAGGATAAAATTCATTACTCTTACACATACATATTGGGTTATTATGAAGTTGTTCACAAAAAATAATATGTTATGGAAAATAAGATTTCGTTTTCCTAAACATACAAAATACAAAAAAAATCATTAGAGGTTTGAGAAAAAAAATACCTCACTTGTAAAACCAAAGCCCTCTTCATAAACCAAAACAACCCCTTTGCATTATTCGATGATTCTAGACTTAATTTAAAATCTTTTTGAGAGCATAATTTTTAAATTGTATTATTTTTTTAAAATTCTTACAAGCTAAAGTTCTTATAATTCTAGATTATTTTTGTTAAACAAACGATTGCAATTTCTGCTTGCTATTTGGTTATCTAAAAAAGTTTTTTAACCAAAACTTTTTTTTTTAAATCATTTTCATAATTTAGGACTTAACTCTTATACCCCAGATCTTTATTTAGATATCTCCTTTAATTAATTTAAGAAGTAGCTAAATTTAGAATTTTTTCAATTCCTTATAAGTTCACCTCAAACTTTTGCTCTAGAATAACAAAAGCTTAAGTATGAGGATATTTGATAAGTTATAAATATTCATATTTTTCAGTACTTTATATAAGTAGTTCTAGGTTATTTTTGTAGTTTTTTGTTATTTTTCTTCAATAAAATGTTTCCTTTTTTGTTCATACTCTTCTAACTTAGCTTTATTTTATTTCTTGAAATTTTTCAGAAAAAGTCAAAATTTCAAAGTACACACCCGTGTCAAATTGGTCACGTCCATGAACTGGGCGTGTTACTTTGGTTCCAGTGAAAAAGCGCTGCCTGTAAAGAAAAGAACATGTCACGCCCGTGCCCCGTCCGACACGCCCGTGTTAATCCAGCTGACTCGACGTTCGTCGAACTTAACATAACACTCGATGTTCGATGTTCTTCGAACTCGACTCAACGACAGTCAACACTCAACGCCTCGACACTCAATGCCACCAAGATGCCAAACACTCAATGCATCGACAATCAAAGCCAGCATATTGACACTCAATGCCACCGACACGACCATGACCTTTTCGATATACCCGTGTCAGTCCTATAATTTTCAACCCAAGTCAAACAGTTGCTTCCGATATCAAATTCTACTAGATGTCCTGTCATGCCCCCTACACGCCTGTGATAATTCCGTCACGCCCGTGATCGCCACATGTCCCATTCCAGAAGTTTCCAAAATTCGACTAGTCACCGGGATTTTGACTTCTCCAACACACCAACATGACACGCCCCCCTGTCATGCTCGTGACCAGGGCATGTCACCCCCAAAATTTTGCTTATAAATAGAACTTTTTTGTAATGACCAAGGGTTCACCTTTTTTGGACCATTTTGCTATTAGGTGGGCTGATTAGGTGTTTTATATGCTATGTAAGGAGAACTTTCTCCCTCCCTCTCTTAGTTTGTTTTAGCTTTTTGTAACTCATTTTCATCTTAATAAAATATATAGATTTTTTTCTCCTTGTGTAGCATTGAATTTCATCTGAGTGCCCCTCTTTCAGTGATCTTTTTATCCTTTGTTTTTCTTTGTTCATTCTCTTTTTAAAATGGGTGTGTGTGTATGAGTTTAGTTTTATGTTTTTATGTTTTCATAGTTTAGCTTTAGCTTTTGTAGTGTTTTTTATTTTCATTCTTATGAATTTATATAAGTTTTTTCAAAGTGGTTTTTCTCTTTTTTTAACTTAGTTTTTTTTGGTGTTTGTAAAACTTTTCGTTCTTTTTTTACTTTATTTCCACTTTTTAAGCTCTTTTATAAAATTATAAGAATGAAAATGATGTTATTTTTATTTTTGTACTACTTTAATTTTTGCTATTATTTCAAAATCTTTTTCCTTCTTTAATTTTTATTTTATGTTTTTATGCATTTTTAGCATATTCTAGGAGTAGATTTGTAATTGTTTTAATTTTTCGAGCACTTTGTTTTTTGAAATTTTTGTAGAGTGCGTGCGTTTAGGAGTTAGATTTTATTGCTTTATTTACTTCTTTCTTCCATTTCTGTAGAGTGTGTGCGTGTATGAGATAGCTTTTTCTGCTTTCCTTTAATGCTTTCTTTACAGCTTTCATTTCCCACCTACTCATTTGAGTAGGACTCGCATTTTACAGCTTTCATTTTCCGCCTACTCGTTTGAGTAGGACCCACATTTTACTGCTTTCATTTACCACCTACTCGTTTGAGTAGGACTCGCAATTTCCCGCCTACTTGCTTGAGTAGGACTACCAATTTCAATTATGTCTTTTCCCTTTTTTATGGGTTTGGTGTGTGTGAGTTTTCTTTTTTTAGTATTTTTATAATCTCGTTAGCATTTATTTTTGAACTCACGTCCCTCCAAACACATAAGCCATCCCCATTCCGATGAGTGGCTAATCGCTCTTAGCCCTCTGTATCAAAGAGCATTGAGACAGAAAAATATTTTTAATTTATTAAAGATCTTCTTTTTCTCTTTAATTAAAGCACTTAAGGTTTGCCTAGGGTATACGATGCGTAGGACCACATATCGATGTGTGGGCTCTATTTCCGTTGTCCATACACTAGCTTGCCGAGAGGCCGTGCGTATGGACTTATCACCCTTGGGTAAAAATAGTTGCGCACACCACCTCGAGAGGGGAGAAGCGTAATTCTCCCGGATTGGGTTCCCCACCCAATAGCGGGGTTCTTAGTGTAATGCAGACATTAAGAGGAATCCTTTGTCAGAAGAGAGCCCGGTCGAATAGCCTTAATGTTCAGGTGAGCGATAGCCCTAGAGATAAGTGAGCTAATGTTTGTGGAACCTCCACAGCCAAGTTGCCTTTAATTAATTTGAAACCTAGGATCTCTAGTTAACTAAAATTATTTTAGTCCTAATCGATTTGATACCAAGTGTTATTTCTTCATCGATTTTCTAAGTTTTCTCTCTGCATTTTTTTAACCGCCTTAGTTAATTATGTAACGCCCCAATTTTCCTGGAAGTTCAATATCTGGGGGTTACTATCGACGAACTTGAGGTCGTTCGACGAAAGTCGAAGGCCGTTCGTTGAACTCGAGGTCGTTCGACGAAATTCGAAGGCCGTTCGTCGAACTTGAGGTCGTTTGATGAAAGTCGAAGGCCGTTCATTTAGATCTCTGTTCGACGCATGTTTGGCAGCGTTGTGGAGCCATTCGACGAATGTGCAGGTCGTTCGTCGATATCTGTCCGTTCGACGATTTTTTATTGGCTGAGCTATGAAGCCGTTCGACGCAAGTCGAAGGCTTTTTTGTGGAGTTCCGTCTGTTGTCTTCATAGCCGTTTTATTTCACATCAAATTTGATCCTAGGACCCATGATCCTCTGCCCAAAGGGCTTATGTAGGGTTGAATGGTTTTCCCCCTCATTTCTTCTCATTCTTGAAGTTGACTTAGGGTTTCAGTGTTGGAGAGCGGAGGAGGAGGAAGGAAGCTTTCTCTGCCATTGACCCAGCTTCAGAAATCTGATCGTCATTCTGAGGCCAGATCTGTGGAGAGTATGTTGAGGCGCTCGTTTTCATCCGTACAAGGCAAATATTCCATGGCTAGGAAGAGGGATCGTATGGTAATGACACTTCTCCTCTCGGTTTTAAGATGTGTGCATGGCATCTACTATTTTCTTGCTTTCTTTCATGCATTTTAGGCACCGGATCTCTCAAGTGAGAGGCATTCAGGTTGTCATGGCTCAAGAGGAGCCACCGTGTCAATTGTGTCTGTCCCCAACATGAAATTGCATTAGAAATCCGCTCCACTATTGGATTAGGCATGGTGGGTGAAGCCGTAGTTGCGACCATTAGTCCAACTCGGTGATGTTGCATAGTGAGCCTTAAGGATTATGCTAGAAATCCATTGTGGCAAGATGCCGCTTGTGATGTATGTCTCCCTTATTTCACGCGAGTATGTGTAGTCGGTACCAGACAAGGTTAGCTCCGTGGTGACGGTAGATGGTTTCCTTGGAGCACGAGAATGTTACAATACAAAAGGTGGATTAGGGTGATAAAGTTATGTGTTTTGATATGCGAAGGCTTGACTTGTCTCCATGGTCGGTTGGCTAGCCCGTGACGTACAAGTCATGCATGGAGAGTGTCCTAGCGAGACAAGTCCCCTTCTGTGAAACTGATGAGAATGCCAAGCATTGGCAAGCCCAGATAATGAATCCCACGAGAGGGTGGGGTCCTGCGAGGGTTCTTAGCATTGGTTTGTTTATTTGTATGGTGGAATCCTGACGTGGGAAGTCAGAGTTTGCAGGCAAGCCCAGGTTTTGAGACCCATAAGCGGGTGGGGCCTTGGCAAGATTTCCGTATAGCGGCTTGAATGTCGTTTGGGGAAACTGGAAGTACCCATGTATTTGTGGCTTGAACGCCGAATGGGAAAATTGAAGTACTCGATTGATGATGCGTGATGATGTGTTAGATTCATATGCTTTAGGGTGCCTTGGGTGAAACCAGGTTTGTATACATGCTGTATTGTAGACCCCTTTTACTATATGCTCAACGTAGAAACATGTTTGTTGTGTGTGATATCCAAACTTGTTTAACAGTTTTACATATTTATGTATATTGCATATGAAGTGCTGACCTGCAGGGTGATGGAGTGCCCCGGGGTCCGCTAGGAATGGCCGGGAGGAGATGTGGTGGTTACACAGTTGAGGTCAGCCTTTGCTGACCCATATTACAAAAAAAATTTACAGTGCAAGGATCGCAAGCTCGCTAGCCAAAAAGGCCTAAGCCTCATGAAGTGAACCTTTATTTACTTATGTTTTGATGCTATGATATGATCCTTGAGATGTAATCCGGCTTGCATGTTGAGGTAGCCTAGGAGTACTTTTTCACATTGATAGAATTGTTATTCAGTTTTGGACTCATGTTGTGTAAGGCCTTATGGCCATTTTGATACTCCTGGTTTGGTGGATAACTTTTAGTTTTGTTTGTATGTTTCCGCTGTTTTATTCTGAGTTTTGAGTTGGGTAGTTTTATATCATCTTTTAGTGCTTAAGTTGTGGCGTCTGTATGTTGTGGGGACACGGTAGGACCCATATTATACAATCATTACAGGGCAGACATTACAATTTGGTATTAGAGCCGAGGTTGATGTCCGAGGTCAGGTTTAGCGGTCGATTTAACGTAATCGGATCGCGTAGAGAAGTTATCCATATAGGAGTATTGCGAGACCATGAGTGTCCTTATATTTGAGTCTTGCGAATAGAGACTGATTCGTGTTTACCTTGCTTTTGTTAAGGGTGCAAGCAATGAGGCAGGGAAATCAAGGCTACGAGAAGAGCCTTCGGCAAGCAGTGTTACTGCTCTAGGTCTATTGGGCATGGGGGTAACCCCGACCGATTTCTATCGCATGCTTGTAGAAGCAATGGTAGCGGCCCAAGCTACAGCGACAGCGCAAGTTGTGGCCCCTGTTGTGCAGGAGATTACTCCCATTGCTCGGGAGGCGAAACTGATCACACATGGCAGAGGATCCAGGCAAGCGAGCTGTTGGCTGAAAGAGTGGTTGTCGGGCATGGAGACCGACAAATGAAATATTTTCTAAGTTTCTACCCTCCAACGTTCAAGGGGGTCGACATGCCGACTGATGCGAAGGATTGGCGGGCAAGAATTCAAGAACTTTTGAGGGCGGCAGAGATGCCAGATGAAAAGCAATCTGAGTTTATGACCTTCATGTTGGAAGGAGACGCTAAGTTGTGGTGGGTAAGCCCTAGCGGTCTCAAGTTTCCTGGACACACCCCGTCTATTGAAGAGTTCGGGAATGCTTTCTTGAAGAAGTACATTACTGCGTTAATAAGGCTGGCCTTTCAGAGGAAATTTCTGCACTTGGTGCAGCGGGACAAGATGGTTGACAAGTATATTCAGGAGTTCACTCATTTGGGTCGTTATGCTGGGACGACCATGGCTTATGATGAGGAGAGGGACAACCTCTTCTATCATGGGCTGAGGGAGAATCTGAGACAACCCCTCATATATATAAAGAATACTAGTTTCAAGGAGCTTATTGAGGCTGCCAGAACATTGGAAAGCAATATGGAGCAAACCCAACATCGTAAGGGGTGTGCAACCAAGCAGGGAGAAAGGAATCCTTCTCAATTGCAAGGGAGGTCTGAAGGGAACAGGTGGAAGAAGAATCCTCAATCTTTCAAGACCAGTGAGAAAAGTAACGTGACGTCTGGAGGGTCTTGGTTCAAGGGACCAACGTCGTGCTTTAAGTGTGGCAAGCTAGGCCACATTGCTCGTTTCTGTACTGATGGTGGTGCTGAGCAGGAGCCAAGACAGGAGTAGTCTGTACGGTCTGGCCCTAGCACCACGGAAAAAGGAAAGATGGTGGAGTCTAGTGCTTCTCGTTTCCAACCCGTACAACCAAGGGCTTATAACCTTGGGCAACAGGAAGCGATCGACCAACCCTATGTGGTGATTGGTATGAAAGTTTAAGTTAATCTTTTACTTTAGACTTTCAAGACCGTTTACGTTTGTTGCCTTTGTTTTAGTATTTGTGTTAGTTTTTGGATACCCTGCTAGGGTATTGTTTGATATGGGAGTGTCGCACTATTTTCTTGCGAAAAGCTTTATCTGGAGGATTGGAGTTGAGCCATTCTCGGTGGATGTAGAGATGAAGGTGCACATGCCCAATGAGTCATCCATGACTATCGAGGCAAAGGGGTGCATTTGTTGGAGTTTGGGCGGAGTTGACTTCATGTTTATAGCAGCGGTTCTACCGTTGGTTGAGTTTGACGTAAGGTTGGGAATGGACTGGTTTGCAGAGCAGCGTGACAATATTGACTGCCTATCTAAGGTGGTGACTCTAAGAAGTGAAGGGCAGGCAGATGTTAAGTTTGATGGCCTTAATGGAGTGGCATGCTCCTTGATTTCGGCCATTCAGTTTATGCGGTCAGTTAACCAGGGAGGAGTAGCTCTTGTAGCATTATTGGAGGTTCACCTTTCCAGGTTATTACTTGGGGAAGTGCCGGTAGTGACAGAGTTCGAGGATGTGTTTCCTGATGAGCTTCCTGGAGAACCTCCTTGACGGGAAATTGATTTCTCGATTGAGTTAGTACCAGAGGCTAGGCCGGTGTCACGTCCTCCTTTTAGGATGGAACTAAAAGTGTTGGCCGAACTCAAAGTACAGTTGTAGGAACTGTTGGAGTAGGGGTATATTAGACCCAGTTCTTCACCATGGAGCACGTCAGTGTTTTTTGTGAAGAAGAAATACGGTAGTATGCGGTTGTGCATAGAATACTGAGAGTTGAATAAACTGACTGTCAAGAAGAAGTATCTGATTCCTCGAATAGATGACCTGTTCAACCAGTTGGTGGGGTCAGTGGTGTATTATAAGTTGGACTTGAAGTCAAGTTACTATCAGTTGCGAATTCAAGATGAGTACATACCAAAGACAGCTTTTGGTACGAGGTATGGTCATTTCGAGTTCTCGGTGATGTCATTCGGGTTGACAAACGCACCATCAGTATTCATGGATTTGATGAATTGTGTATTTCGGGAATACTTGGACTCTTTTGTAGTTGTATTTTTTTACGACATTCTGGTTTACTCCAAATCGGAGGTGGAGCATGAGACTCACTTGAGAGTAGTCTTGTAGGTGTTGAGAGAGAACTGGCTTTATGCAAAGTTCTCAAAGTGCGAGTTCTGGTTAGAGAAGGTGGCATTTTTGGGCCATTTGATTAGTGGTGATGGGGTGGCGGTAGATCCGGCAAAAGTTGAAGTCATCAGGGATTGGATGATTTTGAGAATCGTGGCGGAAGTCCGAAGTTTCCTTGGACTAACTGAGTACTATAGAAGGTTTGTGGAAAACTTTTCGCGGATAGTTCTACCCCTTACTTCTCTAACTCGTAAGGACCAGAAGTTTGTGTGGACTCAGAAGTGCAATCAGGCATTTGACACCCTGATGGAAAGGCTGATGACAGCTCCAATCCTAAGTCTTCCTAAAGGTACTAAAGGATTTTAGAAATTCAATGACACATCATGATGCATTTTGGGTTGCGTGTTAGAACAATATGGCAGTGTGATAACCTTTGGGTCTAGGCAGTTGAAGCCTCACGAGAGGAATTACCCATCCATGACTTGGAATTGGCGGCGGTAATTTTTGCGTTGAAGCTGTGGTGGCACTATATGTATGGCGTGAAGGTGGAGATCTTCTCGGACCACAAAAGCCTGAAGTATCTTCTAGATCAGAAGGACTAGAATATACGGCAGCACAGATAGGTTGAGTTCCTTGGAGACTACAAAGTGGCGATTCAGTATATGCCAGGCAAAGCCAATGTGGTGGCATATGCCTTGAGTAGAAAATACTCTAGATAAGGTGGTTGGATCGAAGCTCATGATGAGCGGTTAGTGCGAGACTGGGAATCCCTTGGCAATGAGTGTGTAGCCAGAGGAGAGTCTAGTATGGCTCGGTTGAACTGGATTGAGTTACAAAATGACTTAACCGATCGTGTTCGGGAAGCGACTAATTTCGATGTAGAGTTCTAACCATTCAGGGTGGAAGCTCAAAAGGGCGAAGGTAGCTCCTGGGAGATGATTGATGGGATCTTGAGGAAGGATGGAAGGATATGTGTACCGCAGTTTGGCAAGCTCCGCGAGGAGTTGATGTTTGAGGCTCATTTTCCGAAGTACTCCATTCACCCAGGCAGTACAAAGATGTACTTGGATATGAAGAAATACTTTTGGTGGCCTGGTCTAAAGCGAGACGTAGCTTTGTACGTGAGCCGGTGCCAAACCTTCGCCTTAGTGAAGGCTGAGTATCAGAAGCCAGGTGGGTTCCTGAAGCCTCTTTCGATTCCTGAATGGAAATTTGATGACATCTCCATGGATTTTGTGCATGGCTTACCTCGATTGCAGCAGGGTAATGTCATGATTTGGGTGATCGTGGATCGCTTGACCAAAGTGGCTCATTTCATCCCAAATCAGAAAGAGGATAGCATGGAGAAGCTGGTAGATTTGTATGTTCGCAACATTATGCGACTATATGGGATTCCTAAGAGTATTGTTAGTGATCGCGATGGATGTTTCACGTCCAAATACTAGAGGTTGGTTCAGAAGAGTCTGGGAATGAAGCTTAAGTTCAGTATGGAGTTCCAACCACAAACCAATGGACAAACAGAAAGGACGAATCTTACAATAAAGGATATGCTGAGAATGTGTACCCTCGATTTTCGGAAGAAGTGAGAAGATTACCTCTTCATGATAGAGTTCGCCTATAACAAAAGTTACCAGGCAAGTGTAAATATGGCGCCATACGAAGCTTTGTATGGAAGGCGGTGTCGAACACTGATGTCTTGGACAGAGGCGGGATACACCAATATTTTGAGAAAAGCAGTGGTGGTCGATGCTTGCGAATTGGTGCGGACCATCCAGGAATGCAAGAAGGTTGTCCAGGACCGGTAAGCAAAGTATTTTAATGCTATCCATATGAACGTGGAGTTTGCGGTGGGCGACTGGGTTTATCTCAAGATTAAGCTATTCAAGGGAGTTTCGCGGATTCACCGACTCAAGAAGCTGAGTCCGAGGTTTTTGGGACCGTTTGAGATTCTAGAGCGTATTGGAGAAGCAGCTTACTGATTGGCATTTTTCACAGAGCTGAGTGGATTACATGATGTATTCCATGTCTCCATTTTGAGAAAAGCCTTGGTGGAGGCTAGTGTTGTGGTCAAGTCAGCAACGGTGCTGGTAGAATAGGACCTGAGAAAGAAGGTCTGTCCAATTAGCTTAGAGGAAGTTCGGCAGCTGCTGAACAAAGAGGTTAAGCTCGTAAAGGTGCATTGGGACAACTTCGGGCGAGATGAGTTCTCTTGGGAGCGTGAGCAAGAATTGCGGGAGGACTTTCCCGAACTCTTTTCGTCTGCTATGTTGTTTGTTTAAAGTTGTTATAACAATGTTTGAATGTATTGTAACTATTTTCTTGTTGTCTTCCCGTGCGAAGAATAATTTCCCGGACAAAATTCTTTAAGGGGGAGGAGTTGTAACGACCCAATTTTCCCAAAAGTTCAATATCTATGGGTTACCGTCGACGAACTCGAGGCCGTTCGACGAAAGTCGAAGGCCGTTCATCGAACTTGAGGCCGTTCGTCAAACTCGAGGTCGTTCGAAAAAAGTAGAAGGCCGTTCATCGAGCTGTCTGTTTGACGCATGTCTGGCAGCGTCTTGGAGCCGTTCGACGAACGTCGAAGTCCATTCGACGAATGTGCAGGCCATTCGTCGATCTCTGTCCATTCGATGTATTTTTATTGGCTGAGCTGTGAAGCCGTTCGACGCAAGTCGAAGGCTTTTTCGTGGAGTTCCATCTATTGGCTTCTTAATTAGCCGTTTGATTTCACATCAAAACTGATCCTTGGGCCCAGGATCCTCTGCCCAAAGGGCTTATGTAGGGCTGAACGGTTTTCTCCCTCATATCTTCTCATTCTTGGAGTTGACTTAGGGTTTGAGAGTTGGAGAGCGGAGGATGAAAAACATTTAAGTTTTCTACCTAAATCACCTAAAGGTGGGTGAATAGGTGAGTTGTGCATCTTTTTGTGGAATAAAAACTTTTGCGATCTAAGCACAAGAAATAACCAAGCAAACACAGAAAACACCAAGAATTATAGTGGTTCCCCAATCTTGGGTACGTCCACTTTCCACTCACCGATCTAGCAAAGCACTAAACTCGGCTACTCCACTATTCTCGGATTGAAAACAATCCTACCACTCGGAACAACATTCCTACAACTCGATCCACAAAACGGATCTACACTCGAAAGATGAAAACTTCCTACAATTCGGAGAATAATCTCCTACAAGAGTAAAATGAATTTAAGAAAATACAAATAGAAAATCTTTCTCAGATCTGGAAATCTCTGTCTAGGTCTTCCTTCGTGATCTTTTCGGCTTTATTAGAAATTATTAAAGAAGACTCTCGGCTAGATCCTTGTTCTGAGATACTTGGACTCACACAATCAAGGAGAATGAAGAGATTGAAAAAGCTCTTGATCTGCAAGTCGTTCTGGACCGAAATCTGCCTTGACGATCTTCAAGATGAGCGATGGCTTCTGTAAATTAGGAAGGAGACGACCGATCCAGAAAACTTAGAATATTGGAATTCACGTGCTTGTTGTTATTAGGGTTAGTTGAAATGACAAGCTCTTTTATAAGATCTCCCTAATGGTTAGATTTAACATTAATGACGACCACGTGGACCAATCATATCAAGATATTTGAAAAATCAGTCTGGTAGGGACTTTGAGAATTTTTCTGAATATCTGACTGAATTACTCGAGTGAATGAAATACTATTCTAGTACTAAGACTGGCTCTCAAGTGGATAATATTGACTACTCGAGAAGAAGCATTTAAGGAAATATTTGGACAGAATATATAACTACTCGAGTGAAGTAAGGATCACTCGAGTGCAAGAGATACTACTCGAGAAGTGGAAATGAACTTCTCGAGAGAATGACTTAGAAAATTCTGGGAAGAAAAGATTGATTACTCGAGTACTGGAACTGGACTTCTCGAGAAGTAAACAAACTTCTCGAGTACAGGGATTTGCTACTCGAGTGGGGGTAAAAGCTTCTCGAGAACTTTTCTTCTGTCACTCGAATCAACTACTCATCTACTCGAGTACTTAACTGACTACTCGAGTGTTATACTTAACTTCTGTTACTTGAGACAATCTAGTACTACTCGAGTAATCAGTATAACCACTCGAGTACTTGAACTTCACTACTCAAGAATTATACTTAGAAAAAATTCTGAGATATAAAAAAACTGATAACTCGAGAAAGAGAAGAGGTCTACTCGAGTAATGGACTTGGCTTCTTGAGAGCTAGATTCAAGCTACTCGAGAACCATTTCCTTTACTCGAATTTCAGACTAGACCTACTCGAGTGCATCTAAGGTTCTACTCGAGTACTATAATTCCACTGGAGTAAAACACTTAGAAGAATTTCAGTTTAATGAAAATTTTGTTTCTTCATTCCAATTAGCAACAAGTCTTCCTTCATCAAACCTAGTACTTGAAAATGAAGTGTATCCTAATAGAGAGACTACACATGAGTCAATACCATGGAAAACACATTGAGGGATTACATTGTATGGTCCTGTATTTGATGACCCACTATAGAATGACATTGGTCTACACTTAGCAATAACTCATGCAAACACATAACTCAAACAATACATCAAATACAACTTAATTCATCTTAGTCCAAGGGTGACTTCATACAAATCTAGGTTATTGTGGATACAACACCCAACATATGAGGAGGAAGGAAGTTTTTTCTGCCATTGACAGAGCTTTAGAGCTCCGATCGTCGTTCTGAGGCCAGATCCGTGGAGAGGACGTTGAGGCGCTCGTTTTCATCCGTGCAAGGAAAATATTCCATGGCTAGGAAGAGGGGTCATAAGGTAACGACACATCTCCTCTCGGTTTTAGGATGCGTGCATGACATCTACTATTTTCTTACTTTCTTTCAAGCATTTTAGGAACCAAATATCTCAAGTGAGAGGGATTCGGGTTGCCATGGCTCAAGAGGAGCCATTGGGTCGATTGTGTCCATCCTCGGCATAATATTGCATTAGAAATCCGCTTCGCTAGTGAATTAGGCATATTGGGTGAAGTCGTAGTCGCGATCATTAGTCCGACTCGGTGATGTTGCATAACGAGCCTTAAATATTTTGCTAGAAATCCGTTGCAGCAAGATGCCGTTTGTGATGTATATCTCCCTTATTTCACGCGAGTATGTGTAGTCGGTACCGGACAAGGTTAGCTCCGGGGTGACGGTAGATGGTTTCCTTGGAGCACGGGAATGTTATAGTACGAAAGGTGGATTAGGGTGATAAAACTGTGTTGTGATGTGTGAAGGCTTGAATTATCTCCGTGGTCGGCTAGCTAGCCCATGACATGCAAGTCATGCGTGGAGAGTGTCCCGGTGAGACAAGTCCCCTTCTATGAAACTGACAAGAATGCCAAGCATTGGGCAAGCCCGGGCAATGAAGCCCACGAGCGGGTGGGGTCCTGCGAGGGTTCTTAGCATTGGTTTGTTTGTTTGTATGGCGGAATCTTGACGTGGGAAGTCAGAGTTTGCAGGCAAGCCCGGGTTTTGAGACCCACGAGCGGGTGGGGCCTAAGCTAGACTTCCGTGTAGCGGCTTGAATGTCGTTTGGTGAAATTGGAAGTACCCATGTGTTTGCGGATTGAACGCCGAAGGGGAAAATGGAAGTACCCAATTGATGATGCGTGATGATGTGTTTGATTCATACGCTTTAGGGTGCCTTGGGTAAACCCAGGTTTGCATACATATTGTATTGTAGGCCCCTTTTACTATATGCTCAACGTAGAAACATGTTTGTTGTGTGAGATATCCAAACTTGTTTAACCGCTTTACATATTTATGTATATTGCATACGAAGTGTTGACCTGTCGGGCGATGGAGTGCCCCGGGGTCCACTAGGGACGACCGTGAAGAGATGTGTTGGTTACACAGTTGAGGTCATGATAGTTTAACTTTCAAGGCAGCCTAAACACCTAGAGGGGGGGGGGGTGAATAGGTTCTGCTTCTCTTTCTAAAACTTCTAGACAAAATTCAATTTATTAACTAATATGAAAACACAGCAATCACAGAAAACAAAACATCACAGATTGCACTATGTTTTATAGTGGTTCCCCAAGGTCTGGGTACATCCACTTTCCCCCTTCACCTATCTAGCTGTATGCTAGATTCGGCCAAACTTCCACTTATCTCAGATCAATAGATCTTACAACTCAGAACCCAACTGGTTCCTACAACTCAGGCACAACTGCCCTACCTCAGCCTTGCCCCAAGGCCTACAACTCAGAGAATATCCTTCTCCTACACTCAGGCAATCAGCCCTACCACTCAGAGTTCAACACTCCTACACTCAGCCTTTATAACATAGGCTTACAACTCAGATCTGTATAAACAGATCCTACAGAAATATAGAAAAGATTGTTTAAATTGTCTTGCCAAGTTGAGAGAGAAAAGGCAATGACAATTCTTAATCAGCTGATGCAATCAACTGTTTCTTAGCCTTCTTCAAAGCTTCTTGAAAATGTACTTAGCTGAGTTGATTCCAAACAGCTTCTTGAGAATCCACTGGTGGATTCCTTCTTCTTCTTCAAATTCTGACTTGATCTCTCTCTATCCAGAACTTTGAATGATTCTTCTGAATTCTGATTAGAACTCTTCTTAGATCTACCCTTAGATAGTCTTCTTAGATCTCCCGGAGAAGATCTTCTTAAGTGCCTAGCACTTTCTTGAAATGAGTAGAATGTAATCCTTCTCCACTTTCTGATCCAATGTATTTCAAAGGGTCAGTTCTATATGTTGTTCATTGTCTTCTTCTCCTTCTGAATCTGTCTATTTATAGACATTCTTCATGGTAACCGGCTGATCCGGTTTCTAACCGTTTTCTGACAAGTCTGACAACTTCAGTTAACTGGTGATAACCCACAGCTGTCAAGTCTTCAAACAAGTCCTGTGCCTTAGTGTTGAAACAGTCTGTCAGAAAGTGTCGAGACCATCTGTCTATTTGTGTCGACACAATTGACTTTGGTGTCGACACTGCCTTCAGTGATGTCGACTAAATTGCCTTTGTGTCGACACATCTTCTTCTGAAACTAACTTGGTCTTTGACTCTGCAGTGTGTCGACACAAGTCCTGTGTGTCGACACAGTTGTTGTAGAATCATAACTTTAGTAAGTGTTGACTTAGCCTTCAGGTGTCGACTATTTTCTTCTGTGTCGACATATTCAGATGATGTCGACAAACTTGAGATCGACTATACTCTTCAGTGTCGACGCATTCTCCCAATGTTGAGGTCGACGTTTTTCTTCTGTGTCGACACAATTTCCCAGTGTTGTGTCGACTTACTTCTTCTGTGTCGACACAATTTCCCAGTGTTGTGTCGACTTACTTCTTCTGTGTCGACACAATTTCCCAGTGTTGTGTCGACTTACTTCTTCTGTGTCGACACAATTTCCCAGTGTTGTTGTAGACTATGTTATGTGTCGACACTTTTTCCCAGAGTAGTGTCGACTTATACCTTCTGTGTCGACACACTTTCCCAGTGTTGTGTCGACAACTTTCTTCTATGTGACGACACATGTTCCTTTGTGTCGACACTTGGACTTAGAATTTTTTCCTGTAAACTTTAACAATTCTTTACCTGCACATGTCAACTCAAAACAACATCAAATACAACATGATGTATATCATTGAGCTAGGTTGGGCTTCTTCAAATCAGGTACACATTTTCCAATGTACCCAACAATCTCCCCCTATTTGGAGAAGTCATAACCCTTATAGCCAATGATATACACCATTTAGAAATAGTATAAAATGATGATATATGACAATACACAGGGATACTTAATTATAAACAAAATAATAAGAACATCATGGATAAAACAATCTATCACAGATTTAACAATATTTTGTTTATTACTGGGTAATGTTTGATTACATGGTTTTTCTTTGACTGATCACATTACATCATTACAAAACATTATGAAAGAACTAAACATTATCAGGATTGATTAGGCTCTCTAATAACAATCCCTTGGCCAGATTTAATTTTAGCTGTCACAGGAGCTTCTGATTCTTCAGCCATCTTTTTTCCTTTAAGATCAGCTTTCTTCTTAGCTTCTTCCTTGAGCCTTTGCCTTTCAAAATAGTGAAAAGGCTTTGGGAAGTATTTGCTTGGCTCCATAGCATCAGGTGGAAGTCTTCCCAGCTTAGCTTTCCTTCTGAATTGTACAATGGCTTCTTGTCTTGCCTCATACTTCTGCCATTCCTGCTCATTGTACCACTTGCCCCTTTCATGAACTTGATCTTTGACAGCTTTCCATGCAGTGAGTATTATATTTCTGGAAGTAGGACTCCACTGCTCAAAATCTGGCTTCAGCTCAGCCTGCTCTCTAAATCTTTTCTTTGACAGTAGAGCATCTTGCTGTTCTTGCAAATTTACCTCAGGCTTATCAACCTTTCCAAAGATAACATTTACAACCTCCTTTGAAGGACTATACATATATTGCACTTGCTGATCCAATATATCAAAATCTGGAGGGGGGTATATGACTTGGGCAACCTCAGGTTGGTCACCTTCAAGTAGTCCTGTTTGTAGACCTGACTCAGCCACCATGTTATCATCACACAATGGTGGATATCCCAATGTGGCTCTTATACTATTGGTCACCCATTTGGCATGCTCAGAGCCTGCATGAATTAGCATCCTCTCCCCCTTTATGGCTTCTCTTGATACATGATCTCTAAGATCTTCTTTCTGGAATCGAATTTGGCCATCCAAATAATTCACTCCCTCCTTGAAAAATGGTCTTAACTTTTGAAGCTTTTCAGATATTTCCTGTTGAGAGGTTGTGATGGCAGTCTTAACAGATGCAATAGCAGCCTGAAAATTCTTATCAAATTCTTCCATTTCTTTGGCTCTATTTGCAGGCATCCCTGGCACAATCTTCTTCACCTCTTGAATGATCTCATTATGAGATTCAGTTAAATTGTCATTCATTCTTATTTGATTTTCCAGAACATAACCTTGCTTCAAAGCAATATCATCCACCTTTGTAGAGATAGCCTGCTGTTGTTTAGCCAGATAAACTACAGCATTGCCACCCTTGTGGAAGCAATCTGTCATTTCAGTTTTATTCAAGTTGACTTGAAATTGGATAGATTTGATATCTTGGGCTAAGTCAAACTGCAGAGTTTTGTTGCTTTCATCAACATATTTCTCTATGGCCACCCTGTGGTCATCCAATTTCACCTGTAAATCCACCAAGAACTTGTTATAATCAACTTCAGGAGGTGGTGGTGGAGGTGTTGTCTGTAAAGCCTGCTTATAAGTCTTGCTTCTTCTTTTAAATACAACCAGTTTTCTTTTCTTAGCCAACCTGGCTTCTTCAGTTTCAGATTCAGAAGTACTCTCAATGTGAACTCTATCTGCTTCAGTGCCATGTTGCTCAGTTTCAACATGTACTGGCTCCCCCTCAATTCTTTGCTCCTCCTCTACTTCTTGTACTTTTTCAATCTCTTGAACTTTCTCCACTCCTTGTTCTAGCTCTATGTCAAGAGGCTGCTCAACATCTTGGTCCTCTTCTATTCTATCAGTAGCTATGTCAGCATTAGGAAATAACTCATCCAGAGTGTATTCTTTTTGAACTGGAGCACCTGAAGATAAGTCATTAGGTGCATCCTTGTGCACATTCTCAGGCAGCTGCATATCTGGAGTAGGAGAAGACACATGCTCCCCCTGAACCTGTGCAGAGAAAAAAAAACTTTTAGAAAGTCTTTTATAGTAAAATACATTTGCTCCCCCTACACCTGTACCACTTGTACCTGAGCAGGGGTAGATACATTTTGAGCAGGAGATTGAACTGGCTCCCCCTGCATCTGTGCAGATGTATCTACTTGATGAACTATAGTGGAGGCAGGTTGTTCTTCACTCTGTATCCTAAGTGGGTCCTCTTGTTGTTGCTCAGTCTCGTGAGCTGGAGAAGGGATTTCACAGGGGTGTCTGGCCTGCTCTCTTCAGGCACATCCTTAGACAGCACCCTTTCCCACCTGGAGAATAGTCTCATGTCCATCCTTCTCATATGATTGATTTTAGATCCTGGCAGTTGCTGCATCACTTCAGGAATTGCTCCATTGAGATATAGACTTATGATCCTAGCCATGTTAGGCTTCTTGATCCCTTCTTTAATCTTGTCAAATAGGATTACTGACCAATCAGTAGGAATTGTAAAGGCAATCCTGGTCATAAGGTTGAACATATAGGCAGAAATCCTATCATGTCCACCTGTCTTGCAGAGAATTACTTTCCCAACTATTTCAGACAAGAACTTTCCTTGCTGATTCATACCCTTCCTATTGAATGCAGCTCCAATCTTCATGTTTGAATCCAAACCACACCATTGAAGGGCTTCCCTTGTCTTAGAACTAGGAACCTCTTCTTCATTTTCAACTACATGTAATTGCAAAAACTTTCTCAAACCTCTTTGGGTAATCTTAATCTTAGTCCCGTGAACAATGGACTTGATCTTGAGTTCAGTAGAATGGACTGATGCTGAGATAAAGAACTCGTGCACCTCCTTCTTCCAGATCTTGGATGGTTCTGAGACAAGAAATTCTAACCCTGATGCGGAGAGAAGGGTGATAACTCCTTGAACATCAGGCGGCGCCTCTGCAAAGGCCTGGCGCACCAACTCATACCCTTCATTAACATTGTCTTCAATCCTTGGCGCCATCGAGTCGTCGAGAAGGCTTGAGAGAGGAGAGAAAGAAAGATTGTCGACACAGGGTTTGAGTCTCGAAAACCTTGAAAGCGTGTCGACAATAAGAGCTTTTGACCTATTTATAGCTTCTGTTGAAAGAAGTTCAAAAGGCGCCAAAAACAGTCTAAATGTGTCGACACAGACGGAATGTGTCGACACAAGCTTCTATTAACTCGACATTTCTTCAGCCTACTATGTGTCGACACCAATATGTGGTTATGTCGACACCTTGGATACATAGTAGAAAGACAGAAATTCTGTGTCGACACTAAGGACAAGTGTCGACACATATTTTGTAAGTGTCGACACCATAATTCTGGTTGAGTCGACATTACATTCCTGGTTAAGTCGACAATAAAACTCTTAAGTGTCGACACATATTCTCTGTGTCGACACAATATTTCTGACTTGTCGACATAATTTCTCTGAGTCGACACATTATTACTGAATGTGTTGACACATTCTTACTTAGCCAATTTCTGTAACTTCAAGGTGTCCTTTTTAACACTTGATTATGTTGTTACTACTTTTACTTACTTATAAACCATTTCAATAGCATTGTTAATGATTTTGTTTAATACATTAATCAATGGTTAACATACCTAATTCAATTTTGAATTTATTGAATTTGGTTTCATCTAAAGGCTTAGTAAATACATCTGCTATTTGATAATCTGTTTTTACAAATTCCAATGAGATGTCACCTTTTTCTACATGTTCTCTAAGAAAATGATATTTAATTTCTATATGCTTAGTTCTACTATGAGAGACTGGATTATTAGCAATAGAAATAGCACTCTTAGAATCACATAAAAGGGGTGTTCCACTTACCTGAATACCATAATCTTTAAGCTGATGCTGCATCCATAATAGCTGTGCACAGCAGCTTCCTGCAGCAATATACTCTGACTCAGCTGTGGAAATTGCCACACTAGTCTGTTTTTTACTACTCCAAGATATTAGTCTTCCTCCCAGGAATTGACAAGTACCTGTAGTACTCTTTCTATCCTCTCTACATCCTGCAAAATCTGCATCTGAATAGCCTGTTAGTTGAAAATCTCTATTCCTAGGGTACCAAAGACCTAGAGTAGGAGTGCCCTTTAGATATCTCAGAATCCTTTTTACTGCAGTATAATGAGATTCTTTAGGGCAGGCTTGGTACCTAGCACAGACACATGTTGCATACATAATGTCAGGTCTACTAGCAGTGAGATATAGTAGTGACCCAACTATTCCTCTATACAATGATTCATCAACAGGTTTACCTGCCTCATCTTTGCATATTGGCATACTTGTGCCCATAGGAGTTCTCATGGAGGAGGATGACTCCATACCATATTTTTTAATTAATTCCTTGGTGAACTTAGACTGGGATATGGACAATCCATCATCAGTCTGTCTTACTTGGAGTCCCAAGAAGAACTTAAGTTCTCCCATACTGCTCATCTCAAACTTCCCTTGCATAAGTTTGGCAAACTTTTTACAAAGGTTGTTTTCAGTAGATCCAAAGATTATGTCATCAACATAGATCTGGACTAAGATGATCTTTCCTTTGGATTCCCTAAGGAATAGAGTTTTGTCTATCTTTCCTCTTGAGAATTTATTCTCAATGAGGAAGGTAGACAGGGTTTCATACCAAGCCCTTGGAGCTTGTTTTAACCCATACAAAGCTTTCCTAAGCTTATACACAGAATCAGGTTTAAGAGGATCTACAAAACCTGATGGCTGCTCTACATATACTTCTTCTTTAAGATCACCATTCAGAAATGCTGACTTTACATCCATCTGGTATACTTTGAAGTCTTGGTAGGCTGCATAGGCAAGGAACATTCTGATTGCCTCCAGCCTTGCTACTGGAGCAAAGGTTTGATCAAAGTCAATCCCTTCTTCCTGCCTGTATCCTTTTGCAACCAATCTTGCTTTATTCTTTATTATTATTCCACTTTCATCTAGCTTGTTCCTATAGATCCACTTAGTCCCAATTATGTTGTGGCCTCTTGGTTTAGGAACAAGCTCCCAGACCTTGCACCTTCTGAACTGATTCAGCTCCTCTTGCATAGCATCAATCCAGTGCTGGTCTTGGATAGCTTCTTCAAACTTCTTAGGTTCCATTTGAGACAAGAAACTAGAATGCAAAACTGTGCTTTGATTTCTGCTTCTAGTTTGCACTCCTTGTCTTGGATCACCAATTATCTGATCAGTAGGATGATCTCTTAGATATCTTATAGCTGGAGGCAGATTCCCTTCAGGTTGAGCATCTCCAGCTTCTTCATTCTGCTGTTCCTCTTGGTTTTCATCAGCTTCCATTATCTCTTGTACTCCCCCTGGACAGCAGCCTTCATTTTCCAATGCTCCCTCTTCCTTTGAAGCTTCAGCAATGGAGAGCTTGTCCATCTTCTTGCTTATACCTGTTGAGTCATTTGATCTACAAGACAATTCACAATTGATTAATCTTGTTTCATCAAATACAATATGCACAGATTCTTCAACAACTTGAGTAGTTAAGTTGAAGACTCTATAGGCCTTACTATTTGTGCTGTACCCAACAAATATCCCATCCTGGGATTTGGCAGCAAACTTAGTCAAATAAGACTTACCATTGTTAAGTATATAGCACTTGCAGCCAAAGATCCTAAAATAGGATAGATTTGGTTTTCTGCCTTTCACAATCTCATAGGGAGTCTTCCTGTGGCTTTTGGTGATAGAAGCCCTATTGATGACATGACAAGCAGTGTTAACTGCCTCAGCCCAAAAATATTCTGGGAGAGAGGTGTCACTCAATAGAGTTCTACCAGCTTCAATTAATGATCTATTCTTTCTTTCAGCAATTCCATTTTGCTGAGGTGTTCTAGGTGAGGAGAACTCTTGGAAAATCCCAAAGTCTATACACAAGTTTGTCATGCTTTCAGATTGAAACTCAGTACCATGGTCACTTCTGATTTTGACCACTGTACTGTTCAGTTCATTCTGAATTTGCTTTACAAACTTAAATAATACACTTGGGGTTTCAGATTTTTGTCTCAGAAAGAACACCCATGTAAATCTAGAATAGTCATCTACAACCACTAGTGTGTAGACCTTCCTACCTAGACTGTGAACTGGCATAGGACCAAAAAGATCCATATGCAAGAGGTATAAGCACCTCACAGAATCCTTGTTTTCAAGGCTTTGAAATGAGGTTTTTGTCTGCTTGCCCTTTTGACAAGCTGAGCATACCCCTTCCTTTATACACTTAACTTGAGGCCCATTCCTCACTAGTTCTTTACTAAAGAGTTGGCCAATTGTCTTGTAGTTTAGATGAGCCAATCTCTTGTGCCACTTAACACAATGAGAAGCATTGTCATCAGCTACAAGACAAATGGGGGATGCCTTATTCTCACATTCAAAATTAAGGCAATACACATTTCTCTTCCTATACCCAGTCAATATGATCTCTTGATCACTTGACCTTTTGATATGACATCCATCCTTACCAAATGAAATGTCATATCCTAGATCACTCAGCTGGCTTATGCTTATTAGATTATGTTTCAAACCTTTTACATAGGCCACTTGGGTGATAGTAATTAGGTTTGAAGAGATGTTACCAAATCCTTTGATGACTCCTTTTTCAGATCCACCAAAGATCACTTTATGTCCATCTTTGACAGATGAATACTCCTTCAGCAGCCCCTTTGTTCCAGTCATGTGCCTGGAACAACCACTATCCAAGTACCATATAGGGGCATGGTAACTTGGATTCACCTGCAATACAGAATTACTTACCCTTAGAACCCAAGTAAGTCTTGGGTCCTTGGTTCAGGTTAGCCTTAATAAAGTTATCATAACCTCTTCTAACAGGTAGACTCTTATTCTTTATAACACTTGTGTTATACCAGCAGTCCAATGCAAAATGACCCCTCTTGCCACAGCACCAACATTCAAACTTATTGTATCTAGATCTAGATACATCCTTGTCAGAAGCATTTCTGTTCATTGCTGGTGCTGTTGCAGCTTCTCCTACTGGTTTCTTAAAACCATAGGGCTTATGACCATAGGTAGGCCTGCTTGCCTTAACACCCTTGTTCTTCAGAACATTTGTCTTGATATGATCCTGAATGTCTTCATGATCATATATGTTAGAAGGCACTTTCTCCTTACCAAACCTTATGGGGACTGAAAGGTTTAGTGGCTGAATAGGGGCTTTGCCTTTCCTCTTGAATCTGCCAGCCCTGGAGTTACCCTTAAATCCTAATCCAGCCTTACCCTTCTGAGTGACAAATTCATCTATCAAGGGTAAGACAGATTTTGGCTTAGAGTAACTAGCCACTAAATCCCTTTCAATTCTCAGTCTGTCCTCCAGACTCTTCACTTGATCATTAGTATAATTAATTGTGCCCATCTGAATAATAGTTATATTCTTCAGCTTGGCAATTTCAGCTAACTTTTGATCAAGGACTTTTTCTAACTCAGTTGTTGCAACCCTTAGATCAGCAATTTCCTGAGCCTGTGATTTAACCAGGTTCTTGCTTTTCTTAAGGGCCTGCAACAAGTCCCCATACTTGTCTATCAATTGATAGACATCTCCTTCAGATTCAGATGCATCTTCATCACTTGATGCAGATGTAGCTGATTCTTCACTTGTACTACAAACATATGTACTGGAAGGACAGTTTACCTCATTAGGACCAGACTGATTCTGGCATAGGTCCTCTTCTGATCTAGTCATCAACCCCATGCATTGATGTTCATTGATGGAGTCTAGCAACTGCATAAACTCCTCTTCCTCAGATGCAGCATATAATCCAATATATGCTTCAGCTTCAGATCCTGATTCTGAAGTTGACTGGTCTGACAGACTTTTATCTTTCTTTGCTACAAAGGATTTCTCCTTCTTGCCTTTCTGATAAGTCTTCTTCTTTTCTGAAGATTCCTTCCTTTTGTCAGGACACTCAGCCACTACATGTCCAGGCCTATTGCAACAATAGCAGACAATCTTTGAAGTAGTGGCTTTGCTGGGCTTTGACCTGCTTTTCTCTTTCCTAGATGACCTTCTTTTTTGATAATAGTCATCTACTTGCTATGATGATGAAGGCCTAGACTTCCATTGCTTCTTTTTCAAGAACCTTTGAAATTGCCTAGTGAATGCAGCAAAGTCTGCATCTGAATCACTGCTGACTGAACCCTTATCTGAATTTTCAGAACTACCTTCTTCAACTTCCTTAGGAGGAGATGGTGATTTCCTCCTATTCTTTCTGGTGGCTTCAGCATTAAATGCCACAGTCTTTTCTCTATGCTCTCCTCTTGAGTTTCTTTCCTCCTCCTTCCTTACCATAAGTTGCATTTCATAGGATAGCAACTTTCCAAACAGAGTTGGAGGAGATATCTCTGCCAATTTTGCCACTTCTCTTATGGCACAGATCTTTGTATCCCAATCCTTTGATAAGGATCTTAAGAATTTGTCATTCAGTTCATAGGTACTGAAGACTCTTCCATAGGAAATTAGCTCATTCACAATTCTATAGAATTTCTTATAGCACTCAGTTATGCTATCAGATTTTCCTTGTCTAAAACTTTCATACTCCTGATTTAGCATAGATTTTCTGTCCAGCCTTACCTCTTCTGATCCCTCCATGTAGACAATCAATGTGTCCCACATCTCCTTGGAGGTCTTGCAGTGAATCAGATTCTAAAAAGTTGAATCATCTATGGCACTGACAATGATGTTCTGTGCCCTTTTGTCCATTGTTGCCAAGATGATTTCATCCTTGGTCATTTCAGAATAAGTCTTTGGTGTTTGGATATTTGCATCAAGAACAGATATCTTCATTGGTATGAAGGGGCCTTCCTGTACTGTGATGTAAATCCTTGGGTCAGATGCTTCCATAAACAATCTGACTCTTTCTTTCCAGATCCCAAAGATTTCCTTCTTGCATATGGGTAATTTCATTGACCCTAGCTCCTTATGATTCTCTCCAGAACCCATCTTCTTGATTCTTGAATCTGCCTATCAGATCTACCTCAGACTGTTAAGTCCTTTTTGAGGAACCTCCCTCTGATACCACTTGATAGTTTAACTTTCAAGGCAGCCTAAACACCTAGAGGGGGGGTGAATAGGTTCTGCTTCTCTTTCTAAAACTTCTAGACAGAATTCAATTTATTAACTAATATGAAAACACAGCAATCACAGAAAACAAAACATCACAGATTGCACTATGTTTTATAGTGGTTCCCCAAGGTCTGGGTACATCCACTTTCCCCCTTCACCTATCTAGCTGTATGCTAGATTCGGCCAAACTTCCACTTATCTCAGATCAATAGATCTTACAACTCAGAACCCAACTGGTTCCTACAACTCAGGCACAACTACCCTACCTCAGCCTTGCCCCAAGGCCTACAACTCAGAGAATATCCTTCTCCTACACTCAGGCAATCAGCCCTACCACTCAGAGTTCAACACTCCTACACTCAGCCTTTATAACATAGGCTTACAACTCAGATCTGTATAAACAGATCCTACAGAAATATAGAAAAGATTGTTTAAATTGTCTTGCCAAGTTGAGAGAGAAAAGGCAATGACAATTCTTAATCAGCTGATGCAATCAACTGTTTCTTAGCCTTCTTCAAAGCTTCTTGAAAATGTACTTAGCTGAGTTGATTCCAAACAGCTTCTTGAGAATCCACTGGTGGATTCCTTCTTCTTCTTCAAATTCTGACTTGATCTCTCTCTATCCAGAACTTTGAATGATTCTTCTGAATTCTGATTAGAACTCTTCTTAGATCTACCCTTAGATAGTCTTCTTAGATCTCCCGGAGAAGATCTTCTTAAGTGCCTAGCACTTTCTTGAAATGAGTAGAATGTAATCCTTCTCCACTTTCTGATCCAATGTATTTCAAAGGGTCAGTTCTATATGTTGTTCATTGTCTTCTTCTCCTTCTGAATCTGTCTATTTATAGACATTCTTCATGGTAACCGGCTGATCCGGTTTCTAACCGTTTTCTGACAAGTCTGACAACTTCAGTTAACTGGTGATAACCCACAGCTGTCAAGTCTTCAAACAAGTCCTGTGCCTTAGTGTTGAAACAGTCTGTCAGAAAGTGTCGAGACCATCTGTCTATTTGTGTCGACACAATTGACTTTGGTGTCGACACTGCCTTCAGTGATGTCGACTAAATTGCCTTTGTGTCGACACATCTTCTTCTGAAACTAACTTGGTCTTTGACTCTGCAGTGTGTCGACACAAGTCCTGTGTGTCGACACAGTTGTTGTAGAATCATAACTTTAGTAAGTGTTGACTTAGCCTTCAGGTGTCGACTATTTTCTTCTGTGTCGACATATTCAGATGATGTCGACAAACTTGAGATCGACTATACTCTTCAGTGTCGACGCATTCTCCCAATGTTGAGGTCGACGTTTTTCTTCTGTGTCGACACAATTTCCCAGTGTTGTGTCGACTTACTTCTTCTGTGTCGACACAATTTCCCAGTGTTGTGTCGACTTACTTCTTCTGTGTCGACACAATTTCCCAGTGTTGTGTCGACTTACTTCTTCTGTGTCGACACAATTTCCCAGTGTTGTTGTAGACTATGTTATGTGTCGACACTTTTTCCCAGAGTAGTGTCGACTTACACCTTCTGTGTCGACACACTTTCCCAGTGTTGTGTCGACAACTTTCTTCTATGTGACGACACATGTTCCTTTGTGTCGACACTTGGACTTAGAATTTTTTCCTGTAAACTTTAACAATTCTTTACCTGCACATGTCAACTCAAAACAACATCAAATACAACATGATGTATATCATTGAGCTAGGTTGGGCTTCTTCAAATCAGGTACACATTTTCCAATGTACCCAACAGGTCAGTCTTTGCTGAACCACGTTACAACAAATTTTTACAAGGAAAGGATCGCAAGCAGGAGCAAGCTTGCCGACTAAAAAGGCCTAAGCCTCATGAAGTGAACCTTTATTTGCTTATGTTTTGATGCTATGATATGATCCTTGAGATGTAATCCGGCTTGCATGTCAAGGTAGACTAGGAGTTCTTTTGCACATTGATAGGATTGTTATTCAGTTTTGGACTCATGTTGCGTAAGGCCTTAAGGCCATTTTGATACTCCTGATTTGGTGGATAACTTCTATTTTTGTTTTTATGTTTCCACTGTTCAATTCTAAGTTTTGAGTTGGGTAGTTTATATCATCTTTTAATGCTCAAGTTGTGGCTTCTGTATGTTGTGGGGCCCCGGCCGGACCCATATTATACGGTCATTATAGGGGAGGCGTTACAAATTATATAACCTGACAAGTTATTTTCGGTAAAATAATAGTCCCTCCTGGAGGAGTAGAAATAATCAACCCGACCCCGAGAATAATACGACCCTGATATTCCCCATCGGAATATCCCGTACTACACGCGATAGGTGCACTTGCCCCCTTTCGTTAAAACTCGGTTTCAACTTTTATATGTAATAAAATCCGTGCAGCTCCGACCTCCCCAATCATTAAATCAAACCAAATAAATAAACCATCAAATAAATAAGTTGTCGGGGCACCGCGAGTTTTAACCATCACCTCTTATTTAGCTTTTATGGCATTGATTTGAAGCTCATAGGACATAAGCTTCCCGAAGAGGTTCTGGGGTCAGTGTCAGCCAGTCTCCCAAACTCCCTGATAGCACAAATCTTATTGTCCCATTCCTTAGTTAAGGATCTTAGTAACTTGTCATTAAGCTCTCCATTAGTGAAAGCACAGCCGTAGTTCTTCAGGTCGTTGACAATCTTAAAGAAGTTCTCAAATGCATTAGCTATTGTGTCCTTGGGGCCTTGCTTGAAGGCCTCATACTTCTGGTTCAGAAGGGATATTCTGTTATCCCTTACTTCTTCGGTGCCTTCAATCAAAACAATCAGAGACTATCACATTTCCTTGGCAGATTGGCAGTGTATTAGGTTCTGCAACATTGAATCATCAATTGCGCTTGCGATGATGCTCTTGGCTTTCTTGTCTAGAGAGACAAGGGAATCTCATCTTTGTCAAGATCTTCGGCACATTCTAGGTTAGATCGATAGTGGAAGCAATCATGGGAGCATATGGACCTTCTTCCACTATCATGAAGATGCGGGATCAAGAGCTTCCATGAAGAATCTTACTCTCTTTTTCCACATAGGAAAGTTAGCCTTCATACACACCGAAAGCTTTACGAAATCCTTGGATCTGTCCATGCTTGATAATCTCTACGATAACTAAAAGTAGATCTATTCAAGGTGTGAACCTTTTTGTGAACAACCTTCCCTCTAATACCAATTGAAAGTATCTAGTTGTCTACCTAAATCACCTAGAGGGGGTTAGTAGGTGTGCTCTACATCTTTTGCGGAATAAAAATTTGAGAGTAATCAACACCAAAAATAACCAAGCATAACCCAGACGACACAAGGAATTTATAGTGGTTCCCCAATCTCGGGTATGTCCACTCTCCACCTCGCCTATTTAGAACCACGACTAGCCTTGGCTACTTCACTAAATCTCGGATTTCAAAAATCCTACAACATGGAGCAACACTCTTACAACTCGGAGATAACACACTCCTACAAACTCGTTCCCACAAGACGGGATCTACACTCGTAAGAACAAACTTCCTACGATCTCAGAGACAAAGCTCCTACAATAGTTAAAGTAAATGTTACAACAACAATAGAAACTTTGTACTTCTAGATCTAAAATCTTCAAGGTTTTTCCTTCTTGAAAAATGAAAATTTTTGTGAAGAAGTTGAGGAAGAAATTCCGAGAAAACTTGGATCTGAAAAGCTTAGGATCCGACACGATCAAGTAGATGTTTGAAGAATCTTTGAATTTGGGATCTGTCGAATCTTTTCTTCTTGGAATCGCTGGATTGAGGGAGGAGAAACAAAGAAGAACATTGTTGATGACGCGACTTCTCCTGATTTAGAAATTACGATGCGATTCAGAATATTGTTCCTTTTTTTATTAGGGTTAGCGATTCTTAAAGGACTATTTATAATACCTCATCTAATGGTCTGAAATCATTAAGGAAAGATCCACGTGGATCAATCATGAGAGACTTAGGTTATATCGAAATCTTGTCAGTCTATTTGAAAAAGAAATTTTCTGCAACCCTATTTCTCGAGAAGAATTTGATTTCTTGAGAAATGATTTGCTTTCTCGAGAAATGTACTTAGCTTCTCGAGAAATGATTTGCTTTCTCGAGAAATATACTTAGCTTCTCGAGAAAATACTTGACACAAGATCTTTGAACAAAGGAACTTATTTCTCGAGAAAGAATTTGATGTCTCGAGAAAAATACTTGGCTTCTCAAGAAACACTTTTGACTTCTCGAGAACTACTTTACTTTCTCGAGAAATGTACTTAGCTTCTCGAGAAATGATTCAGGACTTTCTTGAGAAAAGGACTTAAAGATAGTTTCTGAGAATTTCCCGAGATGTCTTAAGATTTCTCTAGAACAACATTGCTTTCTCGAGAAATTTTCTTAGACTTCTCGAGAAATAGACTTCATCTTCTAGAGAAATACACTTAGAAAATTTTTCTGAAAAATTAATTTTGCTTTGTTGAAAACCAGCAACCCTTCCTTTCTTCCATTACTTTAGTAATTGAAAATGAAGTGCATCCCAATAGAGAGTTACACATGAGTCAACACCATGGATCATACAATGAGGGATTATATTGCATAGTCCTGTGTTTAGTGACTCATTGCAAACTGACATTGGTCTACACTTAGCAATAATGACCTGCAAGCACTCAACATCAAATACATAATTAATTCAACTTAGTTCAAGGGTGACTTCAGACAAATCTAGGTTATTGTGGATACATTACCCAACAAGTTTTCCTATCAGAAGAGCTGCAGGTAGGAATTATCAAACAAACATACACCTAAAACCTAATAAATATTGGGGTCCTAAGGTAAAATAAATATGTTTTGCAGGTTAGCCCAAGTATCCATACCCCTATATGGTACTTGGACAGTGGTTATTTCAATCACATGACTGGAACACAAAGCAATCTAAAGGAGTTCGTTCCATTAAAGGATGGACCCAAGGTGATATTTGGTGGATCAGATAGAGGGATCACCAAAGGTTATGGTAGGATTACTAATGACTTAGTCACTTTCACAAAAGTGGCTTATGTGGAAGGGTTGCAACACAACCTTATAAGCATAAGCCAATTATGTGATCTTGTCTATGTCATATCTTTCCACAAGGATAAGTGTCATATTAGGAGATCAAGTGACCAAGAGGCTATTTTGACTGGCACTAGGAGTGAGAATGTTTATTGCCTAAATTTTCTTTGTCTAACTTCAGACTCTCCCATTTGCTTAGTTGCAAATGATAAAGAATCACACTGTGTCAAGTGGCACAAGAGGCTAGCTAATTTGAATTATAAGACTATAGATAAGCTCTATAGTAAAGACACTACTAGAAAACTGACTTTTAGCCACGGCAGATTGCCGTGGCTAAAAGTCCAAAACCGTGGCTAAAGACTTTTAGCCACGGTCTGCCCACGGAAAATGGGCGTGGGCAATACGAGCGTGGCTAAAAGTCCAAATCGTGGCTAAAAGTCCAAAACCGTGGCTAATACTGGACTTTTAGCCACGGTTCATTGCCGTGGCTAATAGTGGACTTTTAGCCACGGTTTAATTGATGTGGTTAAAAGGCCACTCATAACATAAAAATTCTGGCCGGCCACCGGGCGCCTCCGCCGCCGCCGGCCGCCGCCCGGCCGCCCGGCCGCCGCCGCCGCCCGGCCGCCGCTGCCACCCCCCGGCCGCCACCGCCGCCCGACCGCCGCCGCCGCCATATTTATTTCAAAGGCTAATTGAAATAAATTCCTTATAAACCCAAAAATCTCATTTTGTTTTGGCGGTGTGGGACTAAACGATGCCACGACCTTTTGCCACGGTTCAGGCAAGCCGTGGCTAATACTAGACTTTTAGCCATGGTTCAGGCAAACCGTGGCTAAAAGTCCAGTATTAGCCACGGAATAAAACTGTGGCTAATACTCACTATTAGCCACGATTTTTCCCCGTGGCAAAAGAAACCGTGGCTAAAAGCCATTTTTCTAGTAGTGAGAGTTGGTTAGGAATGGTCCTAACATGAAGTGCACTAAGGAAGGAATTTGCTTTGTATGCTAAAAGGGCAAGCAGACCAAAGCTTCTTTCAAAAGCATTGAGACTAAAGATTCTGTGAGGTGTTTATACCTCTTGCATATGGACTTGTTTGGTCCAATGCCATTTCATAGTTTAGGTAGGAAAGTCTATACCTTTGTGGTTATTTATAACTTTTCCAGATTTATTTGGGTTTTCTTTTTGAAGAAAAAATCTTAAACCCCTGATGTATTCAAGTCATTTGTCAAGCAAATACAAAATGAGCTGGACAGTATTGCGGTAAAAATCATAAGTGACCATGAGACTGAATTTCAATTAGAATGCATGATAAGAATCTGTGAAGAATATGGGATTCAACAAGACTTTTCCTCTCCAAGAACACCCCAGTAAAATGGGGTTGCTGAGAGGAAGAATAAGACTCTCATAGAAGTTGGAAGGACTTTACTAAATGACACATCTCTCCCAGAATATTTCTAGGCTGAGGCAGTAAACAATGCTTTTCATGTACTCAATGAGGCTTATATCACCAAGGGTCACAAAAAGACTCCCTATGAGATCTTGAAGGCCAGAAAACCAAACCTTGCATATCTCAGAATCTTTGGGAGCAATTGCTTTGTGCTCAATAATGGGAAATCCTATATAACTTAGTTTGCTGCCAAGTCCTATGAGGGGATCTTTGTTGGGTACAACAATCATAGTAAGGCTTATAGGATCTACAACTTGAAAAGTCAAGTTGTAGAGGAGTCAGTTAATGTAGTATTTGATGAGTCAAATATGATTAACAATGAGATGTCAAGCTCTTCTTCTAGTTTTGCAGGTACTGAACTAGTGTTGGATAAGCTCACTTTTAAGGAATCTGCTTCAACAATTCAAGACAAAGTTGAGGGTATGTATATTCTAGAGGAAGCACAAGGCACACAAGAAGTGGATGAAGATCTGCATCATGAAGAGCATGATGATGAATCAAGACAACCTCCAGCAATAAGAAATCTGAGGGATCATCCAGGACACCAGATTATTGGTGATGCAAGCCAAGGAGTAGTGACATGGAGCAGATGTCTCAACACAGTAATGTACTCAAGTTTTCTATCACAAGTGGGGCCTAAAAAATTTGAAGAGGCTAATAAAGACAAGTTATGGATTATAACTATGCAAGAGGAACTGAACCAATTTAAAATGTGTAAGGTCTGGAAGCTGGTTCCTAGACCTCAAGGAAATAATCTTATTGGAACTAAGTGGATCTACATGAATAAACTTGATTAAAATGTCATTATAGTTAAGAACAAAGCTAGACTGGTAGCTCAGGAGTACAGACAAGAAGAAGGTATTGACTTTGATCAAACCTTTGCCCCTATAGCAAGACTAGAAGCTATCAGACTATTCCTTGCATATGGTGCATACTAAGGTTTCAGAGTATACCAGATGGATGTGAATTCAGCCTTCCTGAATGGAGACTTTAAGGAAGAAGTTTATGTTGAATAGCCTCTAGGTTTTCTTGTTCCTAACCATTCTAGTTTTGTTTATAGACTAAAGAAAGCTCTATATGGACTAAAGAAAGCCCCTAAATAATGGTATGATACATTGTCTTGCTTCCTCATTGAAAATAAATTCTTAAGGGGAAGATAGACAAGACCTTATTCCTAAGAGAATCTATGGGCAAGATCATCCTAGTCCATATATATGTTGATGACATTATCATTAGATCTACTGATGACAACCTTTGCAGAAAGTTTGCCAAACTTATGCAAGGGAAGTTTGATATGAGCAGCATGGGTGAACTTAAGTTCTTCTTGGGTCTCCAAGTAAGACAAACTGACAATATATTATCCATATCCCAGTCTAAGTTTACCAGGGAGTTGATTAAAAAATTTGGGATGGAGAATGCTTCCACCATGAAAACTCCCATGGGATCAAGTATGTCTTTAGACAAAGATGAGACAGGGAAATTTGTTGATTAGACTTTGTATAGAGGGATAATTAGATCTCTTTTAGTAGGCCAGAATCATGTATGCTACATGTGTCTGTGCTAGATATCGGGCATGCCCTAAAGAGACTCATTACTTTACTGCTAAGAGGATTTTGTGATATCTAAAAGGCACACCAGATCTTGGCCTATAGTACCCTAAGAATAGGGATTTTGAACTAATAGGCTATTCAGATGCAGACTTTGCAGGCTGCAAAGATGACAGGAAAAGTACATCAGGTTCCTGTCAGTTTCTGGGTAGAAGGCTAGTGTTCTGGAGCAGTAAGAAGCAGACTAGTGTTTCTATTTCTACTGCAGAGTCAGAATATATAGTTGCAGGGAGCTGTTGTGCACAGTTTTTGTGGATCCAACATCAACTCCAGGACTATAACCTCCAGATAAGTAGAAGCTCTTTATTTTGTGATTCTACTAGTGCTATTTCTATAGCTAGAAATCCTGTATCATATAGCAGGACTAAGCACATAGAGATTATATATCACTTTATAAGAGAACATATGGAATGAGAGGATATTAGTCTTGAGTTTGTTCCCACTGACAATCAAGTGGCTGACATCTTCACAAAGCCACTAGATGAAGCAAAATTCAACACCTTTAAATTTGAATTGGGTATGTTAAACTTAGTTTAGCTTCAGTTACTCCCTATAGTATTTTTTGTTGCAGGTTTGTTCATTTTCTTGTAGGATAAGAAGACTAGTGGTATAAATATTGTGGAGACCAAAGTGTCTATTAGGAAGATGTGATAGAAGAAGCTCTTATTGCGGGGGAGACATTAAAATAATTGCAGAAGCAGGCTTAACATTATAAAGAGATGAAGCTAGCAGCTACATCAGTTGATCTCCTATACACAGTTAGGGGGAGAAGAAGATCAATGGAAGCCAGACCTCCCTGACTATTCTACAGAAGTCAAAAAGGTGGAGAGAAGGGGTTGATCAGTTATGGATCAAATGGTATCAAGGCCAAAATGATTGATCAAGCAAGCTCAACTATAGCAGTAAGACAGGGGCATGGATGCTTTTAAATAGGGGGAGTAGACAACCTTCCTATATTTTTCTTGTTATAGTGTTTTATTGTTGCAAATATGGTGTGTATGTCATTGACTAAGAAATTGAAGTGAGGTTTTGACTTCTTCAAATAGGGAGAGATTGTTGGGTCCATTGATCCCAATGATCCTGATTTGCAAGAAGTAAAACAAGTCAATGAAATACACCAAGTTGTATTTGATATGGTTGCAAGTTAATGCATGTAGGTTAGTCCTTGTTATAATGATAGGACAGGTGGACACAAAGAAGTTAGCTGGATATGTAAGAAATTGCCTAAGTCCACAGGCATTGAGTGGAGATGGCTCACTCAATGCCATATGGCTTAAGGAAGGAAGCTAGATGAAGAAATGCAGCTAAGTCCACACGCATTGAGTGAAGGCAGTTCACTCAATGCCATATCACAAAAAGCACTGAATAAAGTCGGGTCTGTCAAAGCCTAAGCAGTGGAAGGAAAAAAATAGCTAAGTCCACAGTCATTGAGTGATATCATCTCTCTCAATGCCATGTGGCATAATTCGTCGAGTATTGTTGCCTAAGTCAAAGCCACAGAGTTTATATCAAAGAAAAATAAGCTAAGTCCAAGATCGTTGAGTATAGTCAACACGCTCAATGCCTTCATACAGAGCAGAATTTTTTAAGTCCAGAATCATTGAGTATAATCAACACACTCAATGCCTTCATGCATAGCAGAATTTTTCTAAGTCCAGAATCGTTGAGTGAAGCCATTTCACTCAATGCTCTCAACGCCAAGGATGCAGAAAGGGCTGAAGATCAAGATAGGGCAAAAAACATAGAGTGAAGCTTATACACTCAACGCTCTCAATGCTTGGACAAGCTGAGAAGTTGACTAAATTAAAAAGCGCTGAATGGAGCTTACTCACTCAACACCTAGCAGAGTTGAAAATTTTCTATTTCCAGATTCGTTGAGTAATGCTTGTGCACTCAACACACTCAATACCTGGGTACTTGTCTGAATTTTCTAAGTCCAGAATGACTAATGTCAGCAAAGTCAACAAAGTTCAAAATGAGAAAGGAAGAGCTGTAATCCATTACAAATGGCGCCTTCAGTCTCATTCTGTTAAACTAAGGATATAATCAGCCATTAAAACAGCGACACATGACAATCAACTTGTCGAATGACGGGATTATAAATAGAGGATGAGATCTGGATAAAATTAACATTCTGACAGATCAATTCATTTCGCAAAAAGAGGAGTGGGAGTTCGTCTTCTTCCCCCACCATTATTGCAGATATAAGAACTTCAATTCGATAAATCTGAAGAGTCTCTGAGTTAGCTGTGTCAATCAACATTTGCTACAACAAGATCAAAGGGTTACTCTAAGGAAAAAGAATCAGTCTAGGCAAGCCCTAGCTGAAGTTGCTTCTCGATTCAAGTAGAGCCAAATTAGAAGATCAATTCCTGGATCGGTGAAGAATAAATCTGATCTGGGTTTTTCTCAGGACAGAAGGAAAGATAGAGCAATTGAATTCTGCCTTACAGGTTAGCTGATCAAAGACATTCATTCAATTCTTTCCTCCTTCATCAGCAAGATCAGAATTAAGATTCTGAGTAACTTCCAGCACTAGCAGCAGATCATTGCAGATTGTCTTTCTTGTTGCTGAGAAGAAGATAGAGCTGAGATTTACTCAGCTCAGGAAGCAGGTGATTCAGAGAACAAAATCTCGTGAGTCAAATTTATTTTAATCTTTCAAATTTTGTGGATCTGTTCAAGATCTGTATTGTAAGGCCTAGATTTTATAGGCTGTGTTTAGATCTGTGAGATCAATATTGTAAAGTATAAGTTATAAAGGCTGAGAGTAGGATCCAGTGTAGGATCTGTGTGTTAGGGCTGATCTTGTTGTAAGTCTCAGTGGAGACTGAGTGATCCAGTGGGATCGTTTTGTAATCTCTGAGGAGCTAAGTTTTTGGAGAAGTGCCTTGTCTAACATACTTTTAGAAAGGCTGGAGGGATAGTGGATGTACCCATATACTGGGGAACCACTATAAATATCTTGTGTGCTGTGTTATTTTCTTGAAAGCAGAACTAAGCAAACATAGTAGGACCTAAAACAGTAAAAGGTTTTAAAGAACTTAAAAATACCTTAAACCCTTTTCACCCCCCTCTAGGTGATTAGCTACCCTTGTATTCAAAGAGTTTCACTCTCCCACCACATCAATAAATCTGACACCGCACAAATAGTCAAGTCAACGCTCTGAATTGTCTCTACAGTAATTAATAACTCACTTGACATCTCATCGAAAACCACAAGTGACAAGTAAGCAACTATAAGGTTCGTTGCTCCACAGTCATCATTGATCATCTAAATGTAAAGGAATGTGATAAAGCTTAACAAAATAGTAAGCAAACAACACAATAAGAGACTCTCACGTCCCACATAAATCAGAGCCTGAAATAGGTTCGTGATTCTTAACCTTTCATGATTTTCTACACACATTAAGGCTCCGTTTGGCACGGTGGTGGCGGTCATAAGCACAGAGATTAAATTGTCATTTTTTAACGCCCACCTATGAAACTTCATCCACTTTTATGTTCAAATGGATGATGTTTGTTTGGTGATCCTTAACCAATGAAGTTTTAACCAAAATATTTACAACGGCCGCCACCGTGTCAAACAGAGCCTAAATCTTACCATGCCATGATAAGGATGATACCACCCATGTTATTCCACTAACATGAACAACTAAACTACTTACAGAACAACTAAACTACTTAAAGAACAACCACCAAACCTCATTCAAAGGTATATAATTTAAGAAATAGTGTTTGCTCACCATTAGATATTTACCACCAATAAAATCATGAAACTCACATAAACATATCTGAAATAACCTCGGAAACTTCCAACGGATTTCTAAAAGTAGAGAGCCTAGTATCGATCTCAATCTCTACGTTAAGCACTAAGGATTTATTTCTCGAAACATCCAAGCCTACCACAAGATCACAAGTGATTCAACTCCATGAACAGAACACGATCCTATGCTAGTATATGACGACTAACACATTTACGTTAGTCAATTGTGTTTAAAAATGACTATATACATCAGTGTGGAGATTTAAGAATATGAGAGGAATACATGTGTATGTGCAATCGGAGGCAGTGGTAATGCATGTTTGTAAGCAGTCACGATGGATGGTTTTCCAATATTATGTTTGGGGTGTTTAGGCCCAAACATTGCATTGAAGTCAAGTCAGTATTTTCTAAAAAAATTTTATATCAATGAATAAAAAAATTGAGCTCAGATGACAACAAATGTTGTTAATAAAATTGTACGGGGCATGCCTAATGCAAACCTTTGTTGAAGTAAATTGATTTGGATGAGAGATGAGTTTGTTGATGCGAGAAATGGCACAACCAGATAACGGTGTTCGATCACGGGGAAATAGGAGGTTGATGAGGAACTATCGAGCATCAGGTTACTTTAACGGTTGGGGATTGGAATTTGAGGCCGAGAGAAGGGAGAAAGGAAGAAGAGACGGGGCCGCTTGCAGTGGCAACAACAGAGTTCACCCGCCGCAGCTTAAATGCCACTCCTGTGATGGGCTTTCCTTTGATTATGAATCAAGGTTACAACTTGAGTTTTCTCCTTTACATGGAAAAATATAAAGGGTAGAAGGGGAAGCTAGCGGCTAGAAGAGATAAATAGCCAGAGGCCTTGCGGACTGATCAAATAGGTCAGCAGACAACATGGATTACTAATCCCGCAGCTCGTTGCCTGAGGCCGAGTGGACTGCACAATCAGGCAGGGAAGACCACTGAAGTCGCTGGGATAGTCTGCTTGATCCAACTCAAGGACTAAACTGCAAGGCTTAGCCGCTAAGGCCGCGCGAATAGGAGGTCAGTCCGCGAGAAGGATTGGTGGACATAAATTTGTATCCGCAGGGTTTGCTGCCAATAGTTGCTCCCCGGGGGTTGGGTCCTCTAAAATGAGAGGTATGGGGGGCTATTTATAGGCTCGAGGAGGAATCTTACAGAACTAGGCTTGATGATGTCACCCTGATGATGCGGGCGAGTTGCTATTGAGTATGTGACATGTTACGGATTGAAGAAGAGTTCGTTGACTATTGTGGGAAGCCTGAGCTGGAAAGTCGAAGTGCTTCTGGTAGACTGCACAAAGAGTTCGCCTGGTATATGGTGGACAGGGAGTCCACCTCTGTTGCTAGATGAGACGAGTCTGCCACCTACTGGAGGGTTGACGTTGAGTCCGCTCTGTGCTATGCGGCTTGATGAAGAGTGTTGGAGGGCAGAGCAAGTCCACCTCCCTTAGGCGGACTAAGGCCGATTCCACCACCTTCTACCGAATAAAAGGTGCAGGTCGCACCTGCTGGGCGAGATGAGGAGGCAGTTCGCCCTATCCTGGGCGACCTAGAGGCAGGATGCCTTCTGTTGGGCGACCTTAAGGCATGTCGCCTTCTGCTGGGCGACCTAGAGGCGGTTCACCTTCTGCTGGGCGACCTGGAGGCAGGTCGCCTTTTGCTGGGCGACTTGGAGGCAGGTCACCTACGGCTGGGTGACCTGGAGGCTATTTGCCTTTTGTTGGGCAATCTGGAGGCAGGTCGCCTACTGCTGGGCGACCTGGAGGCAGTTCGCCTACTACTCGGCGATCTAGAGGCATGTCACCTACTGCTGGGCGACCTGGAGGCAGGTCACCTACTACTAGGTGACCTGAAGGTAGGTCACCTACTGGCGGGTTTGTCCATCATTTACTGGCGGACTGAGATCGAGTCTGCCACCTTCAAGCGTACTGAAGAAGAGATGGCTAGTCCTTTCTTGCAGTGACCTGAAGGAGAGTCCGCGAACTTGAGACGGGATGGAGAAGAGAACGCTACCTGCATGCCTAACCACGCGATTTGATGGTGCATACTGGGAAGCAGTTCGCATCATCACAGAGTTGGATACTACCGGGCGGCTAGCCTAGCCGTGCGGACAGAGAAGTCTATCCATGTGGTTAGTTAAAAAATAAGCCGCGAAGCCCCTGGATGAGACTGAGCAGTCTGCAACTTACGATCTTGCCACCTTGGGATTGATCTTCGATTTCTAGGTTAACATAATCCCCGCGCTTTTTAAAGTTTGCATGAAACTTCGAAAAAGTAGAGGTAACCTCTGAAATTGCGATCTGCCCCAAGTAGGACAATGAAAGACAAAGGGAGAGATGTAGAACTTGATGTCTCTCCTCAAAAAAGTCTGTAAACTTATTTTCCTGTAAAGGAAGATATTGTAAGTGAAAAAAAGCACATATTGTGTGTACCTAAATTGTTCTTGCAAAGTGAAGAAGACTTGTGAATGCATTCTACCGAGCTCTGCAAAACAAAAGTGAGAGGAGGTATAGAAGAACAATAGCTTGCAAGTACCTGAAGGAAGCTTGCAAGCAGCTGCTAATCTCTACAATTAAGAAGGGTAAGAAGCAAATATGAAAGAAAAAATGATTTGCAAGTACCTAAGGGAAACTTGCAAACATCTGTTAATCTCTGCAAGAAGAAGAGTAAGAAGCAGATATGAAGGAGAAAGTGATTTGCAAATACCTGAGGGAAACATGCAAACATCTGCTAATCTCTGCAAAAAGAAGAGTAAGAAGCAAATATAAAGGAGAAAATGATTTGTAAGTACCTGAGGGGAACTTGCAAACATCTGCTAATTTCTGCAAAAAGAAGAGCAAGAAGCAAATATTAAATAAAAATGATTTGCAAGTACCTAAGAGGAACTTGCAAGCATCTGCTAATCTCTGCAAAAAGAAGAGCAAGAAGCAGATTTGAAAGAAAAATGATTTACAAGTACTTGAGGGGAACTTGCAAGCATCTGCTAATCTATGCATAAAGAAGAGTAAGGAGCAAATATGATGGAGAAAATGATTTGCAAGTACTTGAGGGGAACTTGCAAACATCAACTAATCTCTGCAAAAAGAAGAGTAAGGAGTAGATATGGAGGAGAAAATGATTTGCAGGTACCTAAGGGGAACTTGCAAATATTTGTTAATCTCTACAAAAAGAAGAGCAAGAAGTAGATATGGAGGAAATGCAAAGCGTTGGTACTTGCTAAATGTTGAGGTGGTAAGGAAGATGAAATCGGATTACAGGAAGAATACCCAACAAACTCAGCTATCACTGAGTAAAAGAATGGGTTGAATCAAGTAGAGATCAAGTCATAACAATAATCTTCTTGCGTAGTCAGATATTATATCCATAACATGAAATCCATATTAGATAGATTAAAAACACTTTGATTATATTTCAATAACATTGCTTGTCGACCAAGAGAACAAAATTCTTTGATTGAATAATCGGTGCCAAGAAAATTAATACGCATAGCGGATGTACTACCAGCAGATACAGCTTTATGAAGGCCTAGTATATAAAGCGAGAATAAGCAAGAAGTAAAATGCCATAAATCCTTCAGAGAGATTGAGTTTATCATGTTAACCTGAAAGAAAGCAGTTTTGCAAAAAGCGGACTAACCGCACTCCCTTGGAAGGGCACAAAAAAGAAAAACAAAATCCTAATAAGGAATGATGGACACACTGCTCTCATGCCTTAGGGACACAAGATACGCTGATCAGTTAGGCCAGTGCGCCAAGTGGTCTACAACATTGCTCGCCCTAAAAGATCAGCGATGTTGTGGCTCCCCGAAAGGCGCGGCTTGAGAGTACCTTAGAGTGTTTGGCCATTACAGTTATGAGATGATCACAGAGACAAGGCTACACTTGAACGCCATTGCTTGTTAAGCAACAATCATCTTAGCTGTAATGTATCATTAGATAAGCACAGTAGAGCTAACTGATGTAGGGTGCGTCCGGAATCGGAGATCTCCACGAAGCTAACGCTCTTCCTATGCACTACACGTCGTAGATCTACCGCACCTACACAGTACCTATCGCCCACAATAGTTTCTCGTCGCAAGAATGCAGCACAAACAACAAAGGAGGAATGGTCGACTCGAAAACAACGATCGAAAATTTGAGTCGGAATATTCCCCAAGAAAACACAAAGGTTGCCACTCCTTTTAGAGAGCAAAACCAAGGCTATAGGCCAAGATCCGCTCAAGCAAATAGGATCCACCCGATCAGGAATTAAAAAGCCTAGCAACGGCGAATTTGATTCAAAACTTGCAGCGATTAAATTAACTTAGCGGAGAAAACGAGTGCGAAACCACAACAACTAAAGAAGAGAATCACACAAGGGAGAGGGAAGAGATTACCCAACCGGAAAGCTTTCACACAAGATAACTGTGGGAGAATCACTTTCTCCACGGATCCACCGGCGTCACACCGAAGGGTTTGCAACCTTCTTCAACGGAGTCACATCGAAGGAAGCCGCGCCGGAGTCACTCCGAACGGATGGAGGATGCAAGGGGTCGGCAGCTTCAAACCACAAGCAAGGGGAAGAGGGGGGCGGCGGCTTGGAGATGCCTCCTCTCTATGCCAAAATTTTCAAGGGAAAATTAGGTTACTTCTCTTTCTAATTATCTCATAATGAAGCCTCCTTATATAGGAGTTACAAACAAGCCTTAACCATTCATGATGGAGATGTAATCTCATCCATCTGAATGGCTAAATGCACACCAACATTAAAATTGTTCAAAATTAAAAATAACAAAACATGCAATGAATATAAAATTATCACTTAACCTAGGATAATTTTATATTCCAAATATAAAATAGAGTTTTCCCAAATGAAATAAATAAGGCTAATTCTTTGTAGTGGATGTAGCACGCCGCGGGCGGAAGTTGTAGCGTAGCCTTCTGTTAGCGTCATCGTTCTGCCTCATGTCCTTGAGGTTTATTGCCTTATCAACCAGATCATCATCAACATCTTCAGCATCGTCTTCAAATGGTGGAGGAGAGGCCACGCCATCAATCCTCCCCCGCTCAAATACACACATCTCTATTGCGTGGTCCAAGCGATAGCGGTGAAGGAGAGCGTCATCCAAACTTTGCAGCTCCATCTCAAGTACCCAAGAGTCATCCGAAGGGGGCCGATCTCGCCAACGGATGAGAAAGCGGTGGGTGTTGCCATCAGCAGTGGTAACAGGCTCAGCATCAAGTATCATCTCTGGAGTGGAAAACGTCCGTGGAAACCTGGGGAACATATTAGCAGTAGGCAGGAAAGAAGGCAACTTACCATCCGATGATATACCTGTGGGGACCGAAAGAGAGAGATCATCCGTACTACCACTCCCCAACCCATGAGAATTTAGAGTGGGAGAAGAAGACAACAAATAAGTCAACTCTTGTGGTGGTGACACAAACATCGTTAAATCCGAAACGTTAAAAATGGCGGAGATACCCCAATCAGCAGGCAAGTCCAAAACGAAAGTGTTGTCACCTAACTTTTTAACAATCCGAAAAGGGCCGGCGCGCTTTGGTGCTAACTTTTTAACGGTGCCAGTTGGCAAGCGTTCGGGAACCAAACGGACTAAAACTAGATCGCCAATTTTAAAGTTTGATACCCTCCTATGTAAATTAGCGTGCACTTGATAAGAGTCATATTGCGTAGTCAAAGTGGCCCGTATACGTGCATGTAAATCATGGATGTGCTGGGCGAAGGATTGTGCAAACTGACTTGCCTTATACGTTGGGGGCAACAACACCAAGTCAAGCGACACAGGAGCCTTATATCCGTGGACAATCTCATTCAGAGACAGACCCGTAGACCTATTCTTGGAATTATTGTAGGCTAATTAGGCATGGGGAAGGAGAAGATCCCAAGTGCTCTTGTGATCACTCACAAGGCATCGTAACAAATTTCCTAAGCTCCGATTAACCACTTCCGCCTGCCCATCAGTTTGGGGATGATAGGTGGAGGAAAACAATAATTTTGTTCCCATTAATATCCAAAGAGTTTTCCAAAAATAACTAGTGAATTTTACGTCCCTATCCGATACTATGGTCTTTGGCACTCCACGGTGACTAACGACTTCTTTAAAATATAGTTTAGCGACGTGAGGCGCATCGTTTGTCCTACTGCATGGGATGAAATAAGCCATCTTTGAAAACCTATCCACAACCACAAAAACTGAGTCGTGACAGCGTAGGGTAATGGGGAGGCCTAATACGAAATCCATGCTAACGTCTACCCAAAGCATGGAGGGAATAGGAAAGGGTGTATATAATCCTACGTTGGTTTTACTACCCTTAGACACCTGACACGTGCGGCAGCTACTCACTACCTGTCCCACCATAACCTTAAGTTTTGGCCAATAAAATTTGTCCTCGACTAACGTAATGGTCTTATCTCTACTGAAGTGGCCACTCAACCCTCCGCTATGCAACTCCCATTTGATATGTAGTCGTAACGATGATCGCGGAATACATAGCTTCCCGTTCATAAAAAGGTAACCGTCCTTGATGACGTACGCAGATATCGTCGTGGGGGAGCTATCTTGGGCAGATAAATAGGCGTCCTGGAATTCAGGACACATGGCGTACTCATCCTTAACCCGCTCAAATCCTACAACATGTACTTCCATAGAGGTGAGTAAAATAGTAAGACGACTAAGGGCGTCCGCGACTCGGTTATTAGCTCCCTTAAGGTGCTTGAGATTAAACGTGTAGCCTTGTAAGAAAGCTACCCACTTAGCGTGTCGTGGGCTTATCTTATGCTGGCTGTTGATGAAACGTAAAGCCTCATGATCGGAGAGGATCACAAACTCCTTGGAGAGGAGATAGTGCCTCCAATGGTGTAGACATCGGACTATAACATAAAATTCCCTATCGTAATTTGAATAGTTCAGCTTAGGGCCGGACAACTTCTCACTAAAATAACTAACGGGATGGCCCTCCTGGCTCAAGACTTCTCCAATCCCTACCCCAGACGCATCACATGTGAGCTCAAAGACTTTAGTAAAGTCAGGTAGACGTAAGACAGGTGCTTCAGTCATAAGCTCTTTTATTCGCTCAAAAGCATGAGTGGCGGACTTCGTCCATGTAAACTCTCCCTTCTTCATACAGTCTGTGATAGGCGCCATAATACTACTAAAGTCTCGTATGAAACGACGATAAAACGTGGCTAACCCATGGAAGCTACGCACCTCACGTAGGGTGGTTGGCACGGGCCAGTCTTTAATGACCTGAACCTTGCCCGGGTCAACTCGAATACTCTTAGAGCCGACTATATAGACTAAAAACTCAACCTCCGAGGCATAGAAAGTGCATTTCTTAATATTGAGAAATAAAGTCTCCTTCCGCAGGGTGGAAAGGATCACTCTCATGTGGGAAATGTGCTCGGTAGTAGAGGTGCTATAAATCAGAATATCGTCAAAGTAGACGACAACAAACTTCCCCATGAATGGCTGAAAGACATGTGCCATCATCCGGGAGAAGGTAATAGGGGCATTGGATAACCCAAAGGGCATCACAAGCCATTCATACAGACCATCCTTCGACTTAAATGCCGTCTTCCACTCGTCTCCCTCTCGTATCCTAATCTGGTGATAGCCACTCCGAAGATCTAATTTGGAGAATACGGTGGCTCCAGACAAGACATCCAACAAATCATCTAGGCGGGGAATGAGGAACCTATACTTGATGGTGATTTTGTTGATAGCCCAGCTATCAACGCACATCCTCCACGTGTCATCCTTCTTGGGGGCAAGAAGGGCTGGTACCGTACATGGGCTCATACTAGTCCTAATAAAACCTTTCTCCGGCAAACCCTCTATATGGGACTGCAACTCCAGGTGAGCTGCGGGGTGGAGTCGATAATAGGGCTGATTTGGCAAGGAAGACCCCGGGATGAGATCTATCGCATGCTGGATATTCCTAAGCGGGGGTAACGTGGGCGGCAACTCATCCGGGTACACGTCCCTGTACTCCTCCAGCAGTACCCGTAACTCACTAGGTAGCTCATCCAAAATACTAGAATCGGGCTTCGCACTTAATAGGACTAGCGCATACATATTTCCATCAAAGAACGGTTCTCTCTCAAACTCTTTCTTACCGACTAGATTCAACATTTTCCGCTCTATCGGAATAATGGTGTCCTTAGCAAAGACTACAGGCTCATTTGGGATGGTCGGCCTCAAAGTGATGGTTTTTCCATTGAATTTGAATTCATAAGTGTTGGCTCTACCAAAATGTGTAACATCACGGTCATATTGCCAAGGGCGGCCTAACAACACATGATAAGCATCCATCGGAAGGACATCACACCACACCTCATCAATGTAGGATTTGAATGAGAGTGGGACCAGTCATCGCTTGGTAATTGGTACAGAGATCTTGTTTATCCAAGCGACCTTATATGGGGTCGGGTGTTGTTCTATGGTCAAGGACAGATGTGCAACGGCATTCTCAGATACGACATTCACACAACTACCACTATCAACAATCAGCTTGCAAAGCTTCTCGCCACTCTTAAAAATCAGAGAAAATATGCTCGTCCTCTTCCAATCATCTAATGGACGAGGAGTGGCCAAGATACAACGCATCACCATAAGGGGGTGATCGTCCTCTAAGTCACTTGGGACCCCTTCCGGGTCGCTCTCCTCAGCAGCCTCATAAACGTAATCCGCAAGATCGGTCGTCGACTCTAACAAGGCTATGGCTTTAGTTTTCGTTGGGCATTCGAAGGCGTAGTGACCTTGAATGCCGTAAGAGTAACATGTAGCGTTAGTCTTGCTAACCTTTCCGATGGGAATACGTTCGCTCGCATGGTTCTTAGTGTTCCTAGCAGTGATTATGACAGACTTTGACTCGGCGGACTGGAACTTCCCTTTGTCCTGATATGTGGAGGAAGATGCTCCGGTAGTGGATTTTCCCTTTGTATGGGAATAACGGGAGTGAGCCTTAGATGCTAAGTGTTTCTCAATGTCGAGGGCGGCATTGAATGTCATGTTTAGATCCGTGTGGCCATATCGTAAGAGCTTCCGCTGAATATCGGGTTGAAGCCGCTTACGGAACCTAGAAAGGGTGACCTCGGGAATTTCCTTCAGATCACAACGTACCATTCGGTCCTTCAGTTCTCCCATATACTCCACTACTGAACTTGAACCCTGCTGTAGGGTGGTAAGCTCGTCAAACATCTATGTCCGATGGTACGCGGGGACGTACTGATCGGTCAACAAATTCTTCATTACGGTCCACCCAATAATTGGGTCTCCATTCCCAACTCCTAGCCTACGCTCTTCATTCAGCTAATAAGTTTTGGCACGGCCTGTCAGCTTCATCCTGGCAACTTGGACCTTTTGGGGGTCCGTGAGATGGTGCCAGTAATAGTAACATTCCATGTCCACTATCCAAGTAAGGAAGTTCTGTGGATCTCCCATACCGTCGTAAGTGGGGGCATCAATCTTGATGGCCCTCGTAATGTCAAACTCTTGCTCGTAGTGATGGCCTCGAGGGGGCACTCGTGGGAAGTCCCCATCAGAATCCGAATCAGAGCTTTGTTAGCGCCGGCAGGGCAACTCAACATTAGCGGGTGGTGGAGGTGGCCTAGCTTGGGTTTGGATGAACCGAGTTAACATGTTCCTAAGCTCAGTCATCTCGTTACGCAGCCCTGTGATGGCCTCAGTGTTGGGATCTACATGCTCATTCGCAGCCATCCTAGACGTAGACGGAGCCGAATATTCCGATCCTAGCCTACTGCGCATTCAGGATTAGGAAAACCTTGGAAAGATAATTTTTCCTAGGGCTGTAGCTATACAGAAAATAAAGTATTTTTATAATTTTCCAAAGTGGCTAACACGTAGATCATTAATTTTTTTTTTTTTGAAATTTCGTTGAAAAATAAGGATTTCAGCCCGCTATTTGCAGACCAGCTATACCAAATTACGATGTTCCAATTTGAAGGCTGACCTAACGAGGTCGAATCGAAAAATTTTCTGTTTTAATGTTGCTGGAAATAAGTGCAAGAAGCTACAGATTTTTTTTCAGATTTTTTTGGCAGGTTTTAAAATTCCGAGGGATTTACTAAACGCAGACCAATCCGAAAATTTCAGATCCTTGAAAGATGAGATCGACCAACGAAGAACGCGGCGAGGATGTTTGCAACTTGGGAGTTGAAATGACCGTCTCTGATACCAAATTGATGTAGGGTGCGTCCGGAATCGGAGATCTCCACGAAGCTAACGCTCTTCCTATGCACTACACGTCGTAGATCTACCGCACCTACTCAGCACCTATCGCCCACAATAGTTTTTTGTCGCAAGAACGCAGCACAAACAACAAAGGAGGAATGGTCGACTCGAAAACAATGATCGGAAATTTGAGTCGGAATATTCCCCAAGAAAACACAAAGGTTGCCACTCCTTTTAGAGAGCAAAACCAAGGCTATAGGCCAAGATCCGCTAGAGCAAATAGGATCCACCCGATACGGAATTAAAAAGCCTAGCAACGGCGAATTCGATTCAAAACTTGCAGCGATTAAATTAACTTAGCGGAGAAAACGAGTGTGAAACCACCACAACTAAAGAAGAGAATCACACAAGGGAGAGGGAAGAGATTACCCAACCGGAAAGCTTTCACACAAGATAACTGTGGGAGAATCACTCTCTCCACGGATCCACCGGCGTCACATCGAAGGGTTTGCAACCTTCTTCAATGGATTCAAACCGAAGGAAGCCGTGCCGGATTCGCTCCGAACGGATGGAGGATGCAAGGGGCCGGCGGCTTCACACCACAAGCAAGGGGAAGAGGGGGCGGCGGCTTGGAGATGCCTCCTCTCTTGGCCGAAATTTTCAAGGGAAAATTAGGTTACTTCTCTTTCTAATTATCTCATAATAAAGCCTCCTTATATAGGAGTTACAAACAAACCTTAACCATTCATGATGGAGATGTAATCTCATCCATCCGAATGGCTAAATGCACACCAACATTAAAATTGTTCAAAATTAAAAATAACAAAACATGCAATGAATATAAAATTATCACTTATTGGTTCCCAAATAGAGTTTTCCCAAATGAAATAAATAAGGCTAATTCTTTGCAGTGGATGTAGCACGCCGCGGGCGGAAGTTGTAACGTATATTGGTTCCCTAGTTTTGATTTGGGCTGTGTCATCTCTTTTAGGCTTATTTGACCCAAGATTTATCTATGGTCAATGGTTAGACTAAAAGGCTAGTCTATCCATAGGATAGTTTGTTTGGATTGGATTGTTATGATTTTTGGCTAAGTATTTTTGTGCTCGACGATAGTCGATCGTCGCTCAACGATCTTCGACTGAAGATCGACGATTTCAGAGTTATATGAACTCTGAAGTAGGATCGACGATCTGCCTGCTCAGATCGACGATCGTGTTGCCCTGGTCGACGTTTTCTGTGAAGGAAGTTTTTTCTTCAGGTTGACGATCTGCTTGCTCAGATCGACGATCTCCGTTCTCTGGTCGACATTTTCTGTACGCTATTTCTTGTATTCTTCTCTGATAAGATAATGTTTTATTTCCTCATTCGTAAGACATATTTTACTCAAATATTCTGCTTAATTAAATGCTCATATTCCTTTGCTTATTTGCAATAATCTTCTTGTATTAATTGAGAGATTTGGCAGAATAAAGTCTTTTGTTTTATTAGAGGAAATCGTGTTTTCTAACAGTTGTATTATAGCCGTTATGCCTTGTTTCCTGTGCCAATTTATAAAGTCAATTTGATAGGATATTTTAATATCTTTAATTCCTTTTTGGGAATGACAGAGAAGATTTCTGGCGCAACTTTTCTTTATTTGTTTTATTTTATTGTTTGGAAAGATCTTTTAGTGCAGGGCTCGAGACATTATTCAAAAATAAAAGAGAAGGTTCTATATTAGCAGCATAGATCATTGAAGACAAAAAGGAGAGAGAGACACAACAACTCAATACAATTCTCAACAGACACAGAACCAGAATTCTCAAGTGAAAAAGAAAAAGCTCTTCTTCTCTCTGAGTGCATCCTGTCTTCAGGAAATCAACTCTCAGCTCATTGATTATGGCTCAACTCCATAATCAATGAGCTAAGAACACTGGATAAGGAGATTACATTGACAGAAGTCAATGACAAAATTCTGATGTGCTTTCCCAGCACATGGGATCTCAGAATCTGGCCAATCAAGGAGTCCAGAAGTACAATAGAGATCTCAACTGAAGCCCTCCTTGGAAAGCTCAAGTCATTTGAGCAAGTACTGAAGACCAGGGAAGCTGAAGCTGAAGCTAAAGCACCCACTCCAACAAGGAAAGAGCAAACCCTTACTCTTAAGGCTGATGATGAGTCAAAGGTGACTCAATCAAATGAAGAATTGATGGCACTCTTTGCCAAAATATTTTACAAGATGGGAAGGAAGGACAACAGAAGGAAGTCATCAAAGTATGATGACAAGCCAAGGTATGATAAAACTCCTTCTAAAGAAATTGTTTGCTATGGATGCAGGAAGCTTGGACACATTCTCCCTGAGTGTCCAGAGACAAAGCATAAGGAAAGAAGGAAAGAGAAGGATCATGAGAAGCACTACTCCAAGGCATCTTCTCACAAACACAAGAAGAAAGAGAAAGGTCTTGTTGCAAAGACCTGGAGTGACACTGAGGAAGACTCATCTTCCTCCAGCTCCAGTGAAGATGATGAAGAAGAGAAGAAAGCTAAAGAGATTTGCCTCATGGAAATCGATGCCTGCATCAGTAATTCAGCTGCAGAGATAACTGAAGATGAGGAGGATGAGTTATCTGATGAAGACCAGGTAATAACATCTTATGACTTTACTTCAAATGATTTTAAGCATGAATTCAAAACTCTGTGTTTAGATTTACTTAGCTCAGAAAAGGAGATAAAATTGCTTAGAGAGAAACTAGCTGCAACAGAATTCTTAACTAGTGAAAACATTAGATTAGAATCAGAAGTCACTAGATCATCTGAGGAAATTAAGTTTCTTAAACTAGAACTAGCCAAAGCTAAGAGATTAGAAGATTCACTTAATGGTAGGAGCCTTAAGTTGCTAGAAATCACTAGCACTGCCAACACTAGGACATACAACAATAAGTTAGGCTTAGGTGCCTCCTATAGTGAACCCCCATTGCTCCTTAAATATAATCTATCAACACCAGTAAAGTTTGTTTCTGAAAAGGGAATACACAATACTGAGGTTGTCCAGAAAGCCAAAAAAATGCTAAATAAAATTAAGAGAAATAAAAGGAAACAGAAGTTTATAAAAATACAAAAATCATCGAACGCCCATCGACGATCGCCGCACCCATCGTCGAACGACAATCGACAATCTTTGAACTCACCTGCTGGGAATAATTACTCAGCAATGAGGGATCGACAATCTCAACCTGAGTCGTCAAACAGAGATCGACGATCATGGAACCCAGAATTCTATTCTGTGAACCAAGATCGACGATCTGGGTACCGATCGTCGACCATCGATCGACGATCAGAACTAAATTCTCAAAATTACAACAATGCTTACAAGAATAATAAGTTTAACAGCAACCCTAGGTCTGCTAATCTATCTTCAGATTGGATTATCCCACCTAGGAGATCTCACCCCCTAGGATATCATCCTCAACCTGCATATTCTTTCATTTCTAGTTTCTCTTATGTGAAGAACAAGGGACCCAAGGTTACCTGGGTCCATAATGTTTAATTTATATTGTTGCAGGTGAAGACCTATCCTATCACTCAGGACAAGTGGTATTTGGATAGTGGATGCTCCAAACATATGACAGGAAATAAAGATAATCTTTCAAGCTTCAAAGCCAAGTTCGGACCAAAGGTGGTCTTTGGTGATTCCAGCCGTGGTCAGACTGAAGGATATGGCAAATTCACCTTAGGATCAGTGACTTTCAAGAAGGTAGCATATGTCACAGGACTAAAGCACAATCTCATCTCAGTAAGTCAGCTCTGTGATGCTGGCTACCAGGTTTTGTTTTCTAACACTCTATGCAATATTACTTTGAACAATGAAATTGTGCTGGTAGGTATTAGACAAGGTAATATATATCTTGTAGATTTTAATTCCACTTCTTCTGAAATTTATTTATTTAATGAAGTAAGTAGTAATAATACTTTGTGGTATAGAAGGCTAGGTCATGTTAACCTTAAAAATATATCTAGGTTATCCAAATACAACCTTGTCAGAGGTTTGCCCTCTTGCCCCTATAAGAAGGAAGGCCTATGCAAGGCTTGTCAGCTAGGCAAGCAAACCAAAAATAGTTTCAAAGCTATAAATAAAAGTGATTCACCTAGAATTCTGTACCTATTGCACTTAGACCTTTTTGGTCCAATAGCTGTATAAAGTCTAGGAGGGAAATTCTATACCCTAGTGATTGTAGATGATTACTCCAGATTCACTTGGGTGTTCTTCTTGAGAACTAAATCTGATAACTTTAAAGTTTTTATAGACTTTCTACATTGTATAAAGATTGAGTTCAATACTCACATTGCCTTGATCAGAAGTGATCATGGGACAGAGTTTGATTCTCTTCTTATGCAAGAATTCTGTGAGAAAGAAGGTATCAGACACAGTTTCTCTGCTCCTAGAACTCCTCAACAAAATGGGGTAGTTGAAAGGAAAAATAGAACCCTGATTGAAGCTGAAGGAACATTGTTAGCAAATGCTAACATGCCTCTATCCTTCTGGGTAGAAGCAGTTAGCACAGCTAATTATGTGCTGAACAGGAGTTTGATACATAAACTAAAGGGGAAGACTCCTTATGAATTACTTAAAGAAAAGAAACCTAAAATAGATTATTTTAGAATCTTTGGCTGTGTAGTCTATATCCACAATAATAACAAAGAATATATTAGAAAGTTTGAAACAAAGGCTTCAATGAGAATCTTTCTAGGATATTCCCAAGTAAGCAAAGCTTATAGGGTATTTAATAAATCCACCCTAAAAATTGAAGAATCAGTGCATGTGTCCTTTGATGAAATAAAAATGTTTTACAGAGAGAAGGAAACTTCCTCCAGCAACTCTTTACAGGTATCTGACTTATGCAAGAACTTGGATAAGCTGAAACTCACACAGGAGATTCAACCTAAATCAACACCTCAGACAGTTGGCTTAGAAAGTGATGAAGATCAGACAGAAGTATTTGCAAATGTACCAACAGCCAATCTAATTCCACCAGAGGAATTTATTCCAACTGCTGTTGAAGATCACATTCCACCACCTGATTATGTCACACTTAGAGATCACCCTACATCTCATGTGATTGGAGACATTTCAACTGGTGTGCAAACAAGACATCAACTAAGTCAAAATGTGATGCTTGCCTGTTTTCTTTCTCAGATTGAGCCCTTAGCCATAAAATATGTTGAGCAAGATCCCCACTGGATCATTGCTATGCAAGAAGAGCTAAACTAGTTTGAGAGATGCAAAGTGTGGAATTTGGTTCCAAGGCCAAAAGGCCAACTGGTTATAGGCACCAAATGGGTGTTCAAAAATAAGTTGGATGCACAAGGAATAATTGTAAGGAATAAAGTAAGGCTTGTAGCACAAGTATACAGACAGGAAGAAGGAATAGATTATGATCAGACTTTTGCTCCTGTTGCAAGGCTAGAGGCAATAAGGATCTTTCTAGCATATGCAACCTACATGAAGTTTAAGGTTTTTCAGATGGATGTCAAGAGTGCATTCCTAAATGGTGAGCTAAAGGAAGAGGTATTTGTTGAATAACCTCCTTGTTTTATTTCTTCAACTTATCCCTCACATGTTTTTAAGTTGGAAAATGCTCTGTATGGACTTAAGCAGGCTCCTAGAGCATGGTATGAGACTTTAGCTAATTTCCTATTAGAACATAAGTTTGTAAGAGGCATAGTTGATAGAACTCTTTTTATTAAGCACGACAAAGACAAAATCCTATTAGTTCCAATCTATGTGGATGATATTATATTTGGTTCCACTGATCCCAAACTATGCAAAAAGTTCTCTGACCTAATGCATTCTAAATTTGAGATGAGTAGTATGGGTGAGCTGTCTTATTTCCTTGGTCTCCAAGTGAAATAAGATGTTGATGGCATCTTCATCTCCCAATCTAAATATGCCAAGGAATTGGTAAAGAAGTTTGGGATGACAGATGCTTCAGCAATACACACTCCTATGGCTACTAATGTAGTTATTGATTCTGATGATAAGGGCAAGCCTGTTGATCAGAAAAATTATAGGGCCATTGTTGGTTCCCTATTATATCAAACTGCAAGTAGGCCTGATATAATATTTGTCACATGCCTATGTATTAGATTTCAGGTCAACCCTAAGGAATCTCATTTGACTCTTCTCAAGAGAATCTTAAGATACTTGAAGGGATGTCCTAATTTAGGACTTTGGTACCCAGCTGAATCAAAATTTGAGTTGATTGGATACTCAGATGCTGACTATGCTGGTTGTAGAGTTGATAGGAAGAGCACCTCAGGGACTTGTCAGTTCCTAGGTGAGAGATTAGTCTCTTGGTTTTGTAAAAAGCAGACTTCTGTTTCAACTTCAACTGCAGAGGCTGAATATATAGCAGTTGCTAGTTGCTGTTCACAGATTCTGTGGATTCAAAATCAACTTTTGGATTATGGGTATACACATAAGAACACCAAAATCATGTGTGACAGTACCAGTGCTATTTCCATAGCACAAAATCCTGTGCACCATTCTAGGACTAAGCACATTGACATTAGACACCATTTTCTTAGATACTGTGTTGACAAGAATAAGATAAATCTCGAGTTTATACCCACAGATATACAGAGAAGTGATATTTTCACAAAGCATTAGATGAACAAAAACATCTATTCTTTTTGAATCAACTAGACATGATGGATGGATCAGACTAAGTAAAAATCTACTAAGTTGAAATCTATTCTAAAATCGTCGAACGACGTTCGAAGATAGTCGAATAGGTTGAGCCTGATTGTTGACCCCGGGTCTACGATAGCTCTTTGCGCTTAGAGATAGAAATCGTCGACCGATGATCGACGAATCTGCTTCGGAAACCGATCGCCGACCGACGATCGACGACCGATTATCTTGATCATCACTCAGAGATCGACGTTTTTAGTTTATTCCAAAACGATCGTCTATCTAGGTCTGAAGATCATCGACGGATCTCGCCTTTTCATATTCCGCTTTTAGGATTATCTCAAGCTCTCGTCCCGCATTTTTCTCTTCCCTCTTCTTGCGATCTTTCCCATTCCAGATCTTCTAGTCGTTTTCGATGGCGATTCCCTCTACACAAGGAAGATCTGCACCAAATGGGTATATAGCAGCTACTGTTATGTGACGATCAAGGCCCCAAGAAACTGATGTCCACAAGGATCAAGCTACACATGTCTGAAATAAAGGAATGGGTTTATACGTCCTCTTCAGATGACAAGACGATGACTGGATCAATCAACGACGTAGAGGTAACTCTCTCTCCATAGATTCTAACTGAAATTTTTGAGCTACAGAATGGTTCTGATGAGTATGATAAAGACTCTACTGAGTATGCGAGGATGCTGCTGGAAATGGGTCATGCAGAAGGCATCCCATCCAAGCTCCTAAAGGTAAACTTATCAGTAGGTTTTAAGTTTTTGGCTGATCTTGTTGGGAAAGTGTTGCTCGGAAAGCACTCAGCCCATGACAACATAAATCGGCAGCAGTTTGCCTTGATGTCTACGCTAGTAAACAAGAAAACAATCAATTGGGCGGGATTGCTGTTTGAACTGATCAGGAAGAAGAACAATAAGAAAGAGGTGTCCCTCGGAAGGATAATTGCGGGCTTTCTATCCAAGAAAGCGCCCCAGCTGTTACGATCTGTTCATACAGCAATTAATGCTAGCAAAAGGATTGACCCTTCACTATTTGTGAAATGGAAAAGGACAATACAGAAGCCAACAAAGATTGAGTCTGCCCTTCCAGCATCTGAGAGCACAAGGGCTGTTGCAGTCGCTCCCCAACCTAGTGAAGATCTTCCTGCTTCCTCCTCCTTACCATCCACCAACATAGACATTCCTTCTTCTCCCGTGAACAATCCATCTCAACCTGCTTCCCCAACACCAGCCCATCTTGAATTACCTAACTTCAATTTGGATTCTATGTTTAACCTGCTTACCCCTTCACCTCATCCTTCACCAGCTCAAATTCCTCACCAATCTCCAGCCTCTCCAAATCATCAATCACCTACTACAGATCAACCATCTCATCATACATCACCTACTAATGAAGCAATAGTTCAGAAGACCACCATCCCTGATGATTCTCCATCAACAATTCCTCCATCATTCCAAATTACCCCAGCATTCATTGCCTCAGTCTTAGACCTCATTACCCCTTCCATAAAAGCCATGATAGCTGAGGCCATTGCCCCCCTTGCTTTATCTATCTCCACTCTTGTTGCCTCTACCTCTGCCCTTTCAAACCCTTCTTTCATCTAGGGGCCTGGGTTTAGTTCTCATCGAACCCAGGCAGGGGGAGATGTTCAATGAAGATGAGTCAAGCTCTGCTCGGGCTCATCAGATTGTGCAGTCTCCAGCAGCAGTAGAGCCAGAAATTTGCTTAGATACAGCTCCAGATACAGATGTTTTAGATTCTGCTCAGAGGATAAGTATAGATTTAGATGCTCCAGTAGTCTTTGGAGAAGAATTGGAGGCATTCCTTGACTCTGATGTTGAGTCCTCTTCTTCCTCTTATGGAGACCTTTCCAATTCAATCTCCTCCCCATGTACTTTTGATCCTCTCCAGGCCATTATTTGCTATAAGAGACCAGCGTGCCTTCAAATTTGGGATAAGGTTGTTATTTCTGAAACAATAACTGAAGTAGCTCTTGCCTTCAAAGTTTGTCTTAAGGAGATCTCTACTCTAATAGTTGCCCGGTACCTAGAAGGAATCATTACTTCATTTCTAGAAGCCAAATGGAAGTCTACAGAATCCTTAGATAAGATTGAGTCAGTTGCTGCTCTAGAAAAGGTTCCAGATGTTGGTTCTGCTGTACCATCTACTTTTTGGGACTACACTCCAAGACCAAACTTGGATGATCTCATTGCCCAAGACATCCTAGAAGAAGAAAGAGAAAAAGCCATTGAGAAGGCTAAAGAAGAAAAAGAGAAGGTTTTGTTCAAAGAAATTGATGATCTATATGACAAAACTCAGTCCTCTCATTCTGAAGATGAGGATGAGGATTCTGATGATTCTGAAGGGAATAAGAAAAAGAAAAGGTTTGCTGCAAAGAAAAGGAAAGTTGTTGCTCCACCTCTTCCAAATCCAGATCATGACACTCCCTACTACATTTTGAAAGGAATTGATCCCAAAGCAAAGAATTTTGAGGCCTGGATGTGGTACTCCAAGAATGAACAAAAAGCAAGGAAGAAGAGCAGGAGGTACTCTCCTCCTCCCAAGGGATTTCTGAGAGGTCCTCCTCCTCCATCTGCTGGTACTTCTGGAAATATTGCTTCCAGATCTTCTGCTTCTTCAGCTAGCCAGAATCAGTCCTATACATATCAAAGAAAGGGAAGGCAGCCTCCTCCAAGCAGCTCATATAATCAGAGGCAGACTAGGCACCCAAACACTCCAAGAGAACAAGTAAAGGAAGTTGTATATCAATAACCTACCTTCTCTCCTCCTCCAGATCCTGAGTCTTCTCCTAAACCAAGATTGTCTTCTTCAAAAGAAAAACCTGCTCAGGTCAAGCAAGCTGATTTCAAAGGAAAAAGAGTTATATACTCTGACAGGTCTAACAAAAAGTTTGCTGAATTTGCTCCTCCACCCAGTCTTTCAATTCTAGAGCCAACAGATCTGAATGACAAGCCATCTCAAGTACAAACTGAAAGTTTTCTAACTCAGTTAGTGAAATTTAAAACTGTAAATCCTTTGGATCTATCTGAAGAAAATGAGTATGAAAGCCAAGAGCTTGATTCCAACTTTAGAATAGCTAGATTTTTAGAACTAGTTGGAGCTGCACAAATCAGGAAATCTAAATCAGAAGGCAAAGACATATCAGAATTCTCCACCATGTCAAAATACAGGAAGAAAGAGTTGGATAGATTTCAAGTAAGCTCAGAGGTTTTTGATGTTTCAAAATATATGGAAAAACATCCAGAAGCTGTTCTGCCCAAAGTAAAAGAACTGAAGATCATTGGAGAACAGGACTTGAAGCTATCAAAGAATGAAGCATATGATCATAAAAGATAAATTTCTTTCTCTCCTGCCTCTTCTATTCCTCCCTCAGACTCTGCTGATATTTAACTATGCTGTTTGTTTATCTATCTGATTTATTCCAATCTGACTGCTGATTATATCTATCTGTATTAGATTTATTTTGTTTGAGTGACATCACCCAAATAGGGGGATATTGTTGGTTCCCTTGTTTTGATTTGGGCTGTGTCATCTCTTTTAGGCTTATTTGACCCAAGATTTATCCATGGTCAATGGTTATACTAAAATGCTAGTCTTTCCATAGGATAGTTTGTTTGGATTGGATTGTTATGATTTTTGGCTAAGTATTTTTGTGCTCGACGATAGTCGATCGTCGCTCGACGATCTTCGACTGAAGATCGATGATTTCAGAGTTATATGAACTCTGAAGTAGGATCTAGGATCTGCCTGCTCAGATCGACGATTGTTTTGCCCTAGTCGACGTTTTCTGTGAAGAAAGTTTTTTCTTCAGGTCGACGATCTGCTTGCTCAGATCGACGATCTCCGTTCTCTGGTCGACGTTTTCTGTACGCTATTTCTTGTATTCTTCTCTGATAAGATAATGTTTTATTTCCTCATTCGTAAGACATATTTTACTCAAATATTCTGCTTAATTAAATGCTCATATTCCTTTGCTTATTTGTAATATTCTTCTTGCATTAATTGAGAGATTTGGCAGAATAAAGTCTTTTGTTTTATTAGAGGAAATCGTGTTTTTTAACAGCTGTATTATAGCCGTTATGCCTTGTTTCCTGTGCCAATTTATAAAGTCAATTTGATAGGATATTTTAATATCCTTAATTCCTTTTTGGGAATGACAGAGAAGATTTCTGGCGCAGCTTTTCTTTATTTGTTTTATTGTATTATTTGGAAAGATCTTTTAGTGCAGGGCTCGAGACATTATTCAAAAATAAGAGAGAAGGTTCTATATTAGTAGCGTAGATCGTTGAAGACAAAAAGGAGAGAGAGAGACACAACAACTCAATAAAATTCTCAACAGACACAGAACCAGAATTCTCAAGTGAAAAAGAAAAAGCTCTTCTTCTCTCTGAGTGCATCCTAGCTTCAGGAAATCAACTCTCAGTGTTCAAGCTTTCAAGAAGAAGAACATCCCAGATTGCAAAAAGCTCCTGAAGAAGAACATTCACTCAATATTCAGAGTCTTCTTTATAGCTGTTTCAGAAAGCTGGTCAAAGCAATTTGGAGTTCCTACACCCTGAAGCAAAGCTTCTTCCTGGACATTCTCTAAGCAAGGGGGAGCTTTGAATAATTCAGAGCAATCTACTAGCTTCTCTGAACACAGAGAAGACACTCTAACTTTCTTCTTTAACCTCCTGTAAAAGGGTTATTACTCCCTTCAAAAGTGAACCATTGGTGGCAGGGCACCTGATCAAAAACCTGTGTGTTTGGTTCTTAGGCACCTGATCAAAAGCCTTAAGGGTTTCTAGATCTACCTGAAGAAGATCTTGTGGTGGCAGGGCACCTGATCAAAAACCTGTAGTGGATTCCTACCATGGTGGTAGAAGAGTGGATGTACCCAATTGGGGAACCACTATAAAGTTCTTGTGTTGTCTGGTTGCTCATTTAATTTATGCTCTATGGCTGTGATAGATATAACTAGGTTGCTAGTTGCTGTGTTAGGACTTATGCTTGACTGAAACTTCAGTTAGCATCCTTTGGTATTCACTCACTCTGTTAGGCTTTTAGTTTAAAGCTTTTATTTTTATATTCCGCAAATAGCTCAAGAGAAGTGTTTAGAGTTTCTTCATTTTTGAATACTCTATTCACCCCCCTCTAGAGTAGTAAGTATCTTATCCCCTCTCTTTCAGCGTAGCCTTCCGTTAGCGTCATCGTGCCGCCTCACATCCTTGAGTTGCATTGCCTTATCAACCGGATCATCATCAGCATCTTCAGCATCGTATTCAAATGGTGGAGGAGGGGCCATGCCATCACTAACACATGGGACCTTACTTGATGCATGCTTTGTGTTAGATACCGGCTAGGATCTTAAGCCTTGAAGTCCACCCACACAGATTGGATGGCCCCCACTGCACATATGCGAACACTCCCCGCTATTTGTGGTCATGGTGGTATTACGCCAGGGACCAATCTATGGGGAGTCAAACAAGACTTGGCGATATCTCGTCGGTTCAGCGATCCATTTGGAAAAGAGAAAATAGAGGAGGAAGCACTCCAAAAATGGAAATGTGTCAGTACGGGATCTTTGATGTAAAAATTTATTGAAATGAATTAAAGAGAGCTTAGAAAATGTTCAGAACATATGCAAAAGAAATGTTCAGTATAGAGAACAAAACCGATTGGTCATGATTACAAAGAGCTTTTGGAACTTTGTCATGTCCATATTCACCTCAGAATAGATTTCCAAAGTCGCCTACGTCATTCACATAAATGGTCTCACCATCAATGAGATTAAGAATATTGTTGAATTGGCTCACTCCCTTTGAGCCGAAAGAAATGTCTGCTACTTCTTTGACTTTTGAAGTAGACGGATCAGAGTGATCATTCTTCTGGAATAAGTCACACAATTTGCCCTGCCATAGTATCTTCTCCACCAGTTGACGAAGCGCTTGACAATTTTCTATTGGATGCCCTTTCTCTTTATGTAATTCACAATAGGGATCCGAGTCCTTGAATCTTTGATCAGCGGGTTTGTAAGGTCTCTTATAACCGGTCTTGCCTTTCATCACTTGGAATACTTCCTGCATAACTTTGTCTAGTTCAAGTTCTGGCAAGTTTCCACCCTGCTGCTGCTAAGATGAAGCTGCTAGCGAAGCTTGTGCTGGATAAGCGGGAGGAATTAACAATTGTGATCTTTGACTTTGGAAGCGATCTTGGCCTGGGAAGAGGCATTTATGACTTCGAAAGTTCCTTCCCTTCCTTGTTCGCGATTGAAAATCCTAGTGAGGAGACTTTGGAGGTTGCCTTTATGAAGAAAAATGATCTTTCACTATTACAATCCATGAAATGTAGTTTGGATTACTCTTTTCACCTCGTATGTATAAGTTGGCAAGACTGATCATCTCCTGATATGTCCTCAGCACTCGGACATTAGCTTCAAACTTAAGTGGCCCTTCTCTTAAACCACTTATCAGAGTGACTCGATAAATCTCTAGATCGATGTTTCCCAAGGATACACTCATTGACTCACTCTAAGTCAAACGACATAGGGTTGGGTATAGTTTAACTCTTTCCCATTTCTCAAATCACAGGGCACAACAAGCCACGATGCGGGTCAGCCTCCCCTTTCCCATTCACAATCATACATAACTCTATTATGTTCCAAGGCTGTCACTCACAACCACCTAAGCTGGGCTATACAGGCTCTCAGCTCTCACACTTCGGCCCCCGGGTATTCAAGAGACAGGGCTCAAAAAATAGCCCCCAGGTCTCCAAGAGACATGCCTCAACAAATGGACCCCAGGTCTCCAAAAGAGAGGCCTCAACAATCAATACAACACTCACTAGGAGCTATCGTTGGTGGTAGCACTACCACTGTGCGGTATGGGATAGACTATTGATTCTTCCCCCTTTTCTAGTATTTTCCTAGAGTCTACCTCTAGTACTCTCAACACAGTCATTTGAACACCCCACGACTCCGAAATCTACGCGATTACCACAGAGTCTTCTCCGGCATACAAAACATACAATCATCACCAATCCAGACCAACCTGTCCGGATGGGCTTCACACAACATTTCTATTCCATATTTTCGATTCCGGAATTAAATGCTAAACTAACGGGGATACACGAATCTACCCATCGGGAGAACCACTTCCACATATTCGTGGAGCATTTGCCCTCAAATACTAAAACGAAGGACTTCATATGTCCAAGGAAAAGGATTGTTACCCTAGAAGTCTATTTTACGCCAAGGAAGAGATTCTAGCTGGATGAAAATGACTGTTTCTGCTTTGCCTCCTTAGATCCGAAGTCGTCCCGCGAATCCGTGCTCAGAAACTTTAATGACAGCAAGATCTCCTTCAACCGAACTTCTCTCTTCCTGCTACAGCCCCTCAACCCAAAGTCTTCAAAGAAATGAAGAGAAACCATCAATTCCAAGACTTTATATCGAGCTACCACTACGCGGTGACTAGCTACCGTTGTGTGGTACTGTTAATCAACGCCTCGTTTTGTGAGCCACCGTCCAGGTCCTCCAACTACAAGCTGACACATGGCCACACCGTTACAGTTTCTTTATCTCCGCGCGATAGGATGCTAACGCCACGCAGTAGCTAGCGACAGTTATGACACGACCATTTCTACTATTGTTGCGCGACAGCTACTACCGCCGCACGGTAGAAACCCTAAGAGCTTCGTTAAACAAATTGACCAAACTACCTCCTGCGGTATCCCTACCGCTGGGTGAAAACTTCCCGAGAGGTTAGCCAATTAATTAGCCTAGCTAATATCGCGCGATAATAACCTACCGTCGCATGATAGACAATGCATCGAGTCAACACGCCGCTCTCGATGATCTCGATGCCTAATTCTACTGCCACGTGGTATAGTTATCGCCACGCGGTAACTACCAAAGAGCTCTGCCAAATAAATAGCCAAGGTACTGCTGACGATAACCCTACTGTCGGGCAATACCTCTCAGAAATCACTTTCTGTCTGAAGAAACTTGGGGCGTTACACATTTGACCAAAACACTACATTTGGAGGGTGCATCTTGCCAATTACCTAATCAAGCTATCATTATGGAGATATTAATTGCTTTCTGAGTTGCATAAACAAACATTTGACATGACATCAACTTAACATAAAGAAACTTAACAAAACAGCCACCCTCAAGCACACATGCACGCATATGCGAAAAAAATTCTCATATAGAGCCCTAAAGATGGTTCCATAAACCATTTAGCGTGCATGATCAATGTTTTGTGATCATATATAATCATTGATAGTACGTTTTGTAGTCTTAACTATTATAATATTTTCTAGTTTATAATGTACAAATCATGTCTTATTAGTTTATTTTTTTATCTTTTTTATGTAAATATTATTGCAACTAACATTTTCTTACCTTTTTGCAGGTTTCCAGAAGTTTGGCCAAAAATTACCTAACACGCCCCCTGTCACGCCCTCCCTGGGCGTGTCATAGGGCATGTCACCCGATCTCAAGGAAGCCTGCTGACAGAGAAAAATACCAGGAAAAATGGCTGTCATGGCCCCCCTAACACACCCTCCTCGGGTGTGTCCCCGGGCGTGACACAGGGCATGTCGCCCTCTATCGGAAGCCTGCCGCCGCATTAAATACCATTTCGCCTCAGCACGCCAATAGTACTGTCATGCCCCCCCCCGTCACGGGCATGACACAGGGTGTGACCCCTCCTTTTTCGATGACTGGCGGATTTCTTACCAATGATTTCGACGCAACGTGCATGTCATGCCCCCCTATACGGGTGTGACCCAGGGAGTGTCCACTGACGTATAGAAGAAATCATCCTTCCCACCAGAATCCAGAGCCTGAGGTCAACCCCTTACCTATCAAGCCCCCTAACACCCCCCCTAGGGCGTATCACAGGGTGTGACCAACCCGTGAACTTTTCCTATAAATTTAGACCCCCCTTCCATTTCAGCAAGCTTGGGTTGAGAGGGGAGGTGCTGCCCCTTTGTTTCTTGTTCTTTTTTAGTGTTCTTCTCTCTCTCACTTTCTTATTTTGTAATTTTCTTAACCCTAGCTTAGTGCTTAATTTGTTTAAGCTTTTATTGTAATTTATGCACTTGTTTTAGTTGATAATTGTAGGGCTAGAATAGGATTTTAATTTCGTGCAATTGTAATTTTCATTTCAAATAGTTGTAGCCCTCTTTCATTATTAATAAAAATGTTGTTTTCTCTCCTATATTACTTGTGTTCTTACTATGATTTTCTACTCATCCCCCCTCCTCCACTCCATTATGATTAACTAATCCTCCTTGTACTCGATCTTGATGATCCGAGGTTCGAGTGATTAAGTTATGATGCTTTAAATTTACCTTTTCTTTTTAGGGTTTGACCATGAATTACTCTTGAATTATTTTGGGTTGGAGATATATCATCAATATGTATTATCCACCTTTGCTTTCATTCTTGGCTAGCCGAGAGGCCGATAGTTTGAAGTGAGCGCTCAAGAGTAAAGGGAGTTGTACGTACCCCTCGAGAGAGGCAGACATCCAAATCTCCTGAATTGGAGTAAAATACAATAGTGGGGTTCACAGCGTAAAGCAAGATTTAGGCCTCCGATTTAGAGGAGAGTCGATCGGACCTTCCTAAACTCAGTTAGGCACGACTTTGAGAGAAGCATGTTCAAGCTTTAGGAACCTCAACGGTCAAGGACCTTTACCCTATTAACTTTAGGTTTTATCTCATTTCTTAGTCGATTTTAGCCTAGGTGATTCTTGATCGAGTGCATTTCCATTTCATAGTTTCAGCCCTTTGTTGTAATATTTTCTAATAGCTCTTTAATTAACTGCAGTAGTTCTCTTTCTAGCATAGCTTTATTTTCTTTATTGCAATTAGTTTCTATCAACCCTAGATTTTACGTCGATAAAATAATAGTCTTCGTGTGAGTAAGTATACTCAACAGTTCTGGGATTTCAATACGACACTTGTGTCCCCTAGCTATAGTTCGATAGGTATACTTGCCTCATTGAATTGCTAGTTCGGTTGCTTTTATTTTCTTCGAAGCTTAGTGACCACCAAGTTTTTGGCGTCGTTACCTGGGAGCAACTTTCGTTGATATATCGAAAACACGAACCTATTAATTTTATCATTTCTCTTTCTCATCCTCCTTCTAAAAAAATTTAAAATCCAAATTTTTTTTATTATCGCTCTTAATAGAAACCCACTTCACAATTTTTCTACGCCACCTAATTATCTTGAAAAGGGCAAAGGGCTTTAAGTGCCACTATCTTGTCTAGTACCTTGCGAACCCTTCATTGAGTATCCCTTGGGAAGTTCGGGAGTTAAGCTATTAAAAAATCTATTTCAAAAAATATATATATTTTAGTTCTCTTTATCTAGTTCCTTTATTTCTCTTTTTTCTCTTCTCTTCTTTTAGTGCATGACCCGCGGGAGTCCGTCGGTTATTTTGGACTTGGACCACGAAATTGAGCATACTCTTCGGAGAAGATCGCGATATCAAGGCCCTACTCTCCAAGTACCGGTTGAGGACTCCGAGTCATTCTCTACCTTAAGAATGGAAGAACCCTATGTGGAGGAGGTCGTGTAAAGGCCTATATCCTATTATGCACGACTAAATATTGAGGGAATAGAATCTAGTATAGTGCGCCCTGCGATAGCTAATAACAATTTTGAACTAAAGCCTAGCATAATTCAAATGGTGCAGCAGTATGTGTAATATGATGGACTTCAAGATGAAGATCCGAACACACATATAACAAGCTTTCTTGAAATTTGTGACACCTTCAAAATAAATGGTGTTACAAATCATGCTATTAGGCTAATACTCTTTCTCTCTTAGAACAAAGGCTAAGAAGTGGCTGAACACTCTACCTAAAAATAGCATAACAACCTTGAATGAATTAACTGAAAAAAAATTTTGCGAAGTATTTTTCGCCAACTAAAACTGCAAAACTTAGGAACGACATTTCTGCTTTTGGACAAATAGACTCTGAAACCTTATATGAAGCTTGGGAAAGATTTAAAGAATTATTAAGATGATGCCGACATCACGCGCTGCCTGTATGGTTACAAGTGCAGACGTTTTATAATGGGCTAAATCAAAATACAAAGCAAATGATAGACGCAGCTTCTGGCAGTACTTTAAACCATAAGACCCGGAAGCAGCTCTTAATCTTTTCGAGGACATGGCCATGAACACTTATCAGTGGAATGTGCTTAGGTCCCGCTCAAACAAACCTGCAGGTATCTTTGAAGTGGACAACGTCTCTCAGCTCGTGCTGCAAGTTTAAATATTAAGCAAAAAGATAACGGATATGACTGCTGCTCCGCCCCTCAGGTATGGGAATCTGCAACTCCTGCTCTAGAACAATTAGATTTTGTTAACAATATGCCTAGAAATTCTTTTAATAATTTTTCTGCTGCAAATTTTCATCCTCCTGGTTTTAATTTTCCGAATAGTTATAATCCTACTTTAAGAAATCACCCGAATTTTTCTTGGATTAATCCTTCGAACGCTATGCGCCCGCCACCACAAAATGATTTTTTTGCACCACCTCAACCTCTTCAAAACTTTCCAAAACCTCCAAGCTTGGAGGAGTTACTTTCTAAATATATCACCACAAATGATGCTACGATAAGAACCTTAACTGGAAGCGTTAAAAGTCTAGAAAATTAAGTAGGACAGCTCGCTAAAATTATTTCTGAGCGACCTGCAGGGTCTCTTCCTTCCAATACCGAGCCCAACCCGAGAGAGCAAGCGAAAGCTATAAATCTTCGGAGTGGGAAGCAAGTTTCCGGTAGGGTTAGTGAAGAGCCCGAGGCAAGCTCTGCCCCTGTTTTTAAAAATCAAATCTCCGCCCCCGTTTTAAAAATTCCACCCTCTGCTGAAGAAGTTATTCTCCCTACGTTAAAAAAAGATCTCACTCCACCACCCATATTTAAAAATAATCCAACCCCGCCTTACCATTCCGAACTTAATAAACAACGTCAGGACGATCAGTACTCCTGCTTCTTAGAAATGTTCAAGCAAATCCACATTAATCTGCCCTTCCACAAAGCGATCTCCCAGATGCCGAAGTACGCTAAGTACCTTAAGGACCTCCTAACCAACAAGAAGAAGTTATAAAATCTTTCGCATGTCACGTTAAACGTCGAGTGCTCTACTGTTTTGACAAACGGCTTACCAAAGAAAATCAGTGACTCGGGTAGTTTTTCTATTCCGTGTGTCTTTGGAAATCATTTTATCAAGAGCACATTAGCCGACTTAGGTGCGAGTATTAATCTGATGCCCCTCTCGTTGTTTAAGAAGTTAGGAATTGGTAGCCTCAACCCCACACACATGAGTATCCAGCTCGCCGACAGATCTATTAAGTACCCGTTAGGAAGAGTGGAGGATGTCTTAGTAAAAGTCGACAAGTTCATCTTCCCGGTGGACTTTATAATTTTGGACATCGAAGAAGACGTTGAGGTTCCCCTAATCCTGGGTCGGCCCTTCCTTGCCACCTCCTGAGCTATCATTGACGTAAGCAATGGTAAGCTCTTCCTTCGAGTAGGCGACGACGAAGTGACTTTCTCTATCATACCTTCGATGAAAAACACCTTAGCAAATGATGACTCTTGTTTTTTCGTAGATGTTGTAAGTGATGAATCCTCTTATTGCCTCTCTAATTTTGAAAAAGAATTTTTTGTTTTTTGTTCCTCCTCTTCTCTTCCAACTGAATCGATGCACCTAAGTGAATAATCCTCCTATCACCTCTCTGAATCTGAAAAAGAATTTTCTGATTTTTGTTCCTCCACTACTTTTCCAACAGAATCACTGCAAGAAGCCGCCTTGGCCACCAGCTTCACCCCTTTTAATTTTCCGTCTAAAAAGATCTACGAAGATATAGTATTTAAAAAAGGAAGAATTTCTAAAACCTCTTATGAAGAACCCCCTACCCTAGAATTTAAAGAATTCCTGAACATCTCAAGTATGCCTTCTTAGAAAAAAATTCCAAACTGCCAGTAATTGTTTCAGCCTACCTCACGGATGTGCAAAATGATAAACTTCTTTTAGTTTTACGTAAACATCGCCGAGATATTGCCTGGAAAATTTCTGATATCAAGGGCATAAGCCCATCCTTCTGCACTCATAAAATTTTAATGGAAGATAATTCGCGTTACTCCATACAACCTCAACGCCGCATAAACCCGAATATGAAAGAAGTAGTTAAGGGAGAGGTTATGAAACTCTTAGATGCAGGAATTATCTACCCTATATCAGATAATAAGTGGGTTAGCCCAGTCCAGGTAGTGCCAAAGAAGGGAGGGATAATGGTAGTTAGTAATGAGAATAATGAATTAATCCCGACACGGACGGTGACCGAGTGGCGAATGTGTATAGATTATCGTAAGTTAAATGACACCACCCGTAAGGACAACTTTCCCTTGTCGTTCATCGATCAGATTTTAGAATGATTATCCAGCCATAGCTTTTATTGTTTTCTCGATGGCCTCTCGGGGTATTTCCAAATCCCCATCTCTCCCGAGGACCAAGAAAAAACTACGTTTACTTGTCCCTTCAGCACCTTCGCTTACCGAAGAATGCCACTTAGATTGTGCAATGAGCCATCTATATTCCAGCGATGTATGCTCGCTATCTTTGACAAGTATGTAGAAAGCATTATGGAGGTTTTCATGGATGATTTCTCCGTGTTTGGTGACGCATTTGATAGTTGTTTAGAAAACCTCGAAAAAGTCTTATAACGATGCGAAGAGACTAACCTTGCCCTAAACTGGGAAAAATTCCATTTTATGGTGAGGGAAGGGTTAGTTTTGGGTCATAAAATTTCTGCAAGAGGAATTGAGGTAGATATTGCTAAGGTAGAAGTCATCGAGAAGCTGCCGCCGCCTACGAACATAAAAGCTATAAGAAGTTTTTTAGGTCACGCTGGTTTTTATCGCCGCTTCATAAAGGACTTCTCCAAGATCACAAAACCCCTTAACCATCTCTTAGAAAAAGACGCCACATTCATTTTTGATGACTCTTGTCTTTCTGCCTTCGAATTAATTAAAGAAAAGTTAATTAATGCACCCATTATGATAGCTCTGGTGTGGTACCTTCCATTTGAGATAATGTGCGATGCGAGTAGTTTTGCGGTTGGAGCCATATTAGGTCAACACATATCTAAAAACATCCACCCCATCTATTACGCTAGTAAAATGCTCACATATACATAGGAAAATTACACCACCACCGAGAAGGAGCTCCTAGCTGTAGTATTCGCTTTTGATAAATTCCACCCTTATATTACTCTTTAAAAAATTATCTTTTTTACGTACCACTCGACCCTCAAATATCTTCTTTCCAAAACGGATGCCAAGCCGCGCCTTATTCTCCGGGTCTTACTCCTCCAGGAGTTTGACTTAGAGATCCGTGATAAGCGAGGAGCCGAGAATTTGTCCGTCAATCACCGCTCACGCCTAGATAACCCTTATATTGAGAACCTAGATGAAAAATCTTTTAATGATTATTTTCCTGATGAGAAGCTGCTTTCAATTAGCACTTCTCCTTAGTTTGCACACATTGCTAATTATTTAGTGGCTCGTGTGCTCCTAAAAGAGTTCTCCTCTCAGCAAAAGAAGAAATTCTTTTTTGAGCTGAAGAACTACTTTTGGGAGGACCCGCATATTTTAAGAGTCCGTGCGGACCAAGTGATACGGAGATGTGTTTCTTATGAAGAAGGAGTTGATATTTTAAAACACTTACATAAAGTTCCGATTGGTGGGCACTATCAAGCTGCTCACACCGCTCACAAGGTGCTTTGCACGGGTTTTTACTGGCCTAGCCTGTTTAAAGATGCGCAAGCCTTTGTGAGTAGGTGTGATAGTTGCCAACGGTCGGGCAACATTTCCAATAAAAAGTAAATGCCACAAATTATTTCCTTGAGTGCGAAATATTCGACCTCTGGGGGATCGATTTTGTTGGCCCCTTTCCTTCTAGCTTCAGAAATAAGTATATTTTAGTTGTCATTTATTATGTTTCACGATGGGCAGAGGCCCAATCTCTTCCTACAAACGACTCCTGAGGTATAGTTACCTTTTTGAAAAAAATTATTTTCTCGATTTAGTATGCCGCGCGCTATCGTTAGTGATTGGGGTTCTCATTTCTGTAACACACAGTTTTCAAAAATCCTTACTAAATACGGCGTTACACATAAGCTTTCAATTGCCTACCACCCCCAAACTAACAGACAAGTCGAAGTAGTGAATAGAGAAATTAAAAGAATTTTAGAAAAGACTGTTTCAACTTCTAGGAAAGACTGGTCAGCCAAATTAGACGATGCTCTATGGGTCTACCGAACATAGTACAAAACCGCCCTCGGATGTACGCAGTATCGGTTGGTCTATAGAAAATAATGTCATTTACCCGTAGAACTAGAACACCGCGCTTTTTGGGCCTTAAGAATTTTAAATTTTGATCCTCATTCAGTCGGCGACCTTAGAAAATTTCAAATTAACGAACTCGACGAGTGGCGCTCTTACGCATACGAAAACAACAAATTTTATAAAGAGCAGATGAAGCGTTTGCACGATAAACACTTAAGGAACCCAAAAACATTTAAGTCAGGCGACCAGGTTCTTCTTTATAATTCTTGTTTATGTTTATTTCCTGGCAAGTTAAAATCACGTTGGTCTGGGCCCTTTACTGTTTTAGAAGTTTTCCCGTGTGGAACTGTTTTAATTTCGCACACTGATAAGGGTAATTTCAAAGTAAATGGTCATCGTCTTAAACTGTATTTCTGTGGTTATGTCAGTCCAAACATTGTTAAATTTCTTCTGCATGAACTTTGAACTCTAACTGTAGACAATTTTATTTTTTGTTAAAAACTTTTATTTATTTTTTTTGGAAAAAATATTTTTGGATAATATTTTTTGATGCATCGAGCTCAAATGACGCTTTAAACAAAGGGCCCTCTTGGGAGGCAACCCAAGTTATCTTTTTTGTTTTCTTTATTTTACAATTTTTGCCCTGAGCGGCTCCGACAAGTTGAAGCTTCTGCGATCGCCTGCTCCAATGTTGTTGAATCCATTATGAAGTCCAAAGAAGACATTTCATGAATATCCAAAGCGCTAGCATGGGGGAGCGGCATCACTCAGCTTTCGTAGCAAATAAATCCGGGAAAGTACCTGTTTTTCAATTTTGTAATTTCATTTTCTCTCTCTCTCAATCCCCTTCTTTTGTCATTGAGGACAATGTCAATTTTAAGCTTGGGGGAGGACTTCCTCCTTTTTTTGCTATGTGTGAATATTTTGCTTTTTGTGAATATTTTTCAAAAATCCAAAAAAAAATGAATATCTTAAAAATCCAAAAAAATAAAAAATATTTCAAAAATTTAAAAAAATATATGCTTTTTGTTATTACTTTAATAGTTTAGACGTTTTGGTATTTCAATAGTACCCTTGTTTTTGTTTTATTTTTCTCAAAATCTCATATAAACAACTTAATTAATTATAATATTTCTTATAACCCTTTTAAATTATGTTTCACAAGTTAAATGTTGGTCATGCTGTGTTTCTAATTCGCGGTAGCATGTTAACGTAAAACGTTTTTTTCTAAAACTCGCATTTCCATTATGGTTTCCCTTCTTTATTTTCTTTACTTTCTCAAAAATTCATCATCCACTATTTTCCATTTTGTTTTTGGATAATTTCTGTAAGGTCAACTTTTGAATAGCATAGTATATGTGAACGATCAAAGTCACCTATTATTTCAATTTTCAAGATAACTTCATCAATCTTCTTTTATTATTTAGGACTTGTTTTTTGAAATTTTTCAAAGCTTTGTTTTAAATAAATTTAAAAGCATGAATATGATTTAGGCCGTTTTTTGTTTTCGTTTGAGCTTTCCTTCCAACCTAAAAAACTTTCACCACTAGTTAGCCATTTTTTAGCCTTTTTCCAATTTCATTTGATAGCTTCTCTTTTCATATCATTTTCACCAAAGCCAAAATTTCCAACCTATCTAATCACACTAGCCTTTTTGAGTTTCATAAAAAATTTTCATGATTATGTTAGGTTGTTTTGTGATATTTTTGGGGAGAAGTTTTTGAAAAAAGTATGCTCAAAAGAAATGTTTTTCTTTGTTTGGACAATTCAAAATGAAAATAAAAATATTTATGGCCTTTGTTTTGAAAAAAAAATGAAAAAGAAAAAAAGAAAGAAAAAAATATTTTGTTAAAAATGAAGTTTTTTGAAACTCTTTGTTTTGGTTTAGTGTAATTTTAAACCTCCCTGTTTATCTTTGAATTCCACTCCTAATCATAATCTAAACCAAACGCTTCGGTACTATTAAGTCCTTTTGATTCATGCTTTTGAATTCTATTTAATAACTAAGAAAAGAAGAAAAGTAAATCAGTTTTAGTTTTGGATTTAAACTTAGATTTTTGTTATTGAATTGATATAATTATAATATGTTGCTTGGATCTAGTAACAACTCAATGCGTTTTTTTCATTTTTGTTGCTTTGCTTAAATCTATTTAAAGAATTTCGTCAAAATTTTGGATGATTTATTTTCGTTAAGTAAAGTTTATAAAAGTTAAACCATACTTAAATAACTGTTTTAGATTTGCGTTTCACCTTTTCCCTACTTAGAATTTCGCATGGTACTTGTGTGGGCATAATTACAACTTTTTGATTAGTCCTTTTTATGATTATCTAGTTTTTATATTTTTGCTTGGGGACAAGCAAAGCTTAAGCTTGGGGGAATTTGATAGTACGTTTTGTAGTCTTAACTATTATCGTATTTTCTAGTTTATAATGTACTAATTGATGAGTCCCCATTTCATACCGAATTCCTGACTCATCTTGGCTTCATTTCATGACTTTGCACTACCATTTAGCGCCATTAGCACTCCTTTTTGTTCGCTATGACATTCCACGTCTTGTGCACTTTATTAGCCTATTTCTGTGCGTGTGTGTATTTCCCTCTTGCTATGCATTTTATTAATATCTGTGACTGCCATGATCAATAACCCGTCCAGTTTTCCTGCAGGTTCGGGGATCGTGTGGGCATCCGGGATAGGGCTTTCACCATTTTTTGGCAAAGGAGTCAATGGTCGTGCATTTTTACCCACGCACGACCATCGACCTCTTTGGCGCACGATCATCGGTCGTGCGCAGTCTGGCTTCTCTTGTGAAAGTTCTGCCCCGCCATATCGCACGGTCACCAGCTATACCGCGCACGATCACTGCTCGTGCATTGCCGGTCATGCGCAGTCATGCCCTCTTTTGAAAAGTTTTGTCTCGCCATTACGCACGATCACTGATCGTGCACTGCTGATCGTGCGCGAGCTTTGATTTCCTGGTGCAGGTTCTACAGGTTGTTGCCGCACGAGCGCTGACTTTGTTCGTGCACGACTATTGGTCGTGCGCGCTATTTAACTCTGCTTCTATAAATCGGCCTGTTCCGCGAATTAGGGTACAGACCCTGGATCGATCTTTGCCGCCACTTCGCCGTTCCGCATCCCAGGAGTTCCATCCATCTCTACCTTCATCCCTACCATCGGGAGGTCATTTTCCGGCGATTCTAAAGCGTTCCGCATCCTCCAGTGATCCTCCCGGCCATTAAAGACCTCTTCTCTGAGCTTTCCACCGAAGAAGATGATTAAGACAACCTAGAGAATAGACTTAAAGGCCCTCGAGGTAACAGCTCGTCGGTACAGGAAGCCTCCTCGAACAGCGCATGGAAGCGGATTGACAACCTGCACCTCCGGCCAACAACCGCGGTGGATCTTCACTTTCTTTGTTTAGTCTTTCTCCATATCTCTTGTTGTATGAAATGACTTAAGCTTGTAATGAACTTCGATTTCTAGTTGTTTTAATTAGATTATTGTTGTTTAACCTTGCTCGTGAGATTTGTGATTTGATGCGCCTCGCCCCATCTCACTTCACTCCGTTACTTCGTTCCATTCGATTGCACTCCGCACTAAACACCTCACTCACTGGCTCACCGTCCATTCACCTTACCGAAGTACGACATCGTAGCCGTTACATCCATCTCACCTTATGAAGCGGTGATTGCGACCCGCATATTTCGCTTTAGTTTATTTGTTTGCAAAATCACCTTCAAAGCCCTTTATTTTTCCTTTATTTAATTAACTCTCATAACGATAATTTCGGATCGTTCATTGTTCTACGCTAATTGCATTCCTCAAGAGACCGACACTCGGGGATTCATTCCCAAAACTTTATTACTTGTGCGACCGGTGCGCTTGCCGTATTTACACGCATCAAGTTTTTGGCGCCGTTGCCTGGGAATGCAACTATAGAACGACCATGACGTTTGAAAGTATTATTGTAAGAGTTAGTGTTTTTTGACCGCTGTTTCTTTGTTTAGTTGCCGCAGTGAATGCAGGGACGCGCTGCAAGAGATCTTGTAGCTTACGACCCCGAGATCGAATGAACTCTTCATGCACAAAGACGTGCTGCTGCCATCAATCAAGTCCCAATGGGGGACCAGCTGAACATTGATGCCGGAAACCGTGTTGGAGGGATCCTTCATGGTGACTGGCAATGAGAATGAAGTAAACCCGCCCCAGGTCCGCACCATGAGGGACTACACCACACCGACCGTTGGGAGTATTTACCTCGGCTTTGGACCGGCAATCACCAACCAGCAATTTGAGATCAAACCAGCCATTCTGAACATAATTCGGAACAATGCACAGTTCTTTGGAATGGCCACTGAAGACGCCCATCTTCACTTGGCTGAATTCTCCGAGATCTGTGCCACGTTTCGCTATGCTGGGATCCCCGATGATACAGTCAAGCTCCGTCTTTTCCCCTTCTCCCTCAGGGACAAATCCAAGACATGGCTCCACTCTCTTCAGCCTGGAACAGCCACCACTTGGGAGGCATTGACAACGAAATTCTTAGCCAAGTTCCATCCGGTGGACCGGATTGTGAGTATGCGGCGTGTGATTGCCAAATTTCGGCAAAATGATCAAGAAAGCCTAGCTAAGGTGTGGGAACGCTTCAATGAGTTGCTGAGGAAGTGTCCAAACCACGGATTCCAAACTTGGAATCTCGTTGAAAGCTTCTATTTCTCTATTGAACCACAACACCGAGCTATGATTGATGCCGCCTCTGGTGGAACGATAATGAATCTTGCGCCTGATGATGCATTGAGAATTTTGTAGGATACCGCCATCCACAACACATATTGGACGGCAGGAAGGAATATTCCACGAGGTACTAGTTGAGTTTTTTGCTCTGGAAGCATCCAAGCTCGCCGCCGCTGCTGCTCCAGTTATGGCAATCTCATGCCAGGGTTGTGGAGGTTCCGACCACCACAGCTTCGAATGCCAAGCAGGCGAGGTACGTGATGAAACTACTTTCCTTAATGAATCAATTAATTTTATTGCAAATCAAAATATGGGAGCACCTTATGGGAACACGTATAATCCGGGGGGTGAGAAATCATCAAAAATTTTCTTGGAATCAAAACGCACCAGGCCAACGATGGCAGCCGGGGCAGCATCAAAATGATGCATATGCCTCCGAAAGCCAACCGCGGCTGTCTCAACCGAATTACCCCCAAGGGCCCCCTGCTATAAAAACAAATTCTTTAGCTGAAATGTTTGAAAAGTTTGTTGAGGTCTCCTTGACTAACATGACGAACTAAGTGGCCTCAATGCGTAAGCTAGAGGCACAATTGGGCCAACTGGCCCAAATGGTCTCTGAGCGAACCCAAGGCACTTTACCGAGCAACACTGAGAAAAACCCCTATGAGCAAGGAAAAAGCCTTGGGGAAGAAAATTTGAAAAAAACTCACGAGCTCATTGTAGCTTGTAAAATTAATAATATTGAAACTACTGCATTGTGCGATTCCGGAGCGTCTAACAACATCCTCACCATGCAGGATGTTGCAAAGATGAACCTGCATGTTGATCCAGCAAACTGGAAGTCGCTAATTTTGGCAAATGGTATTTTGGCTGACACTGAGAGAGGTGTACGAGAAGTTGAAATCGAGGTTAATGGCAAGTGCTTAACCATTGATTTCCACGTTTTAGGACCCAAGGAAAACAATTCAATTCCTATATTGGGGGTTCCATTCCTAACGGCTAGCGGCGCATCTCTTGATTTTGCCAAAGGATGCGTAACGTGGCCGGTTGTTGCTTCAACCTTGGATATCACTTCTGTATATGACCCTCTTCTCCATAACAACAATTTCTAAAGTGCTGCAGATATCAAGATTGTTTTAGAACTCTCCTTGGTGAGGGATGCTCATACGGAAGAGATGATTAAGGAAGGACTTTCTAAGGAGATGATCGAGAATAATGAGAAAGAGTTCAAAGAAGAGACCGAGTGCACTGATGCAATGGCTACCTTCCCATTTCCCGTCGCATCAATTTTTGAGCATGGCGAAACTAGTTCTATTCAGGAGAAATCCCTAGACAATGAATTGTGTTATATTGTTTCAAACTTTGTCAAGCGATCAGTAGCTTGGGCTGATCCGGTTGCCGTTTTGGTACCGGAAATGAAGCCGCCAACCGCAAAAATAGGACCCACCACAGACTGCAATCTTTGGAAATATCCCACGGTGGATAAGCTGAGGAAGGCCAAGCGTGTACGCGATGAGCGTTATGTTGCCCTCCGGCACGAGGAATTGCACATTCGGAGTAAAGGGAAAGCCCTTTCTCCCAATGTAAAACGACACTCTGCTGTTCCCTCGTGCCCCACCGGAGAGACTTATAACAAGTCCGCATTTAGCTGATTGCTCTCCCCTTTTCCGTAATTCCCTATGCTTTGCGCTTGCTTGTTTTGTTGGGAACTTTTCGTTGCTGTGCTTTATTTTTCTGCAATTCTTTAATTCCTGCAAGAACAATATAAAACTGCTAATATAGGTATTTGGTCCACCTTAAGGACGGTAAACAAAAGGGCTATTCAGGAGACAACCCAAGCTTGGACCTTTTTGGTCCCTCTTTTTTGTTCTTTTTACTTTGCTCTTCTATTATATTTTCTGTTATTTGTCTTTTCTTCTGTTCAACCTAATTCGCAGGTCCAGCATACTTTTGTGCGATGCAGCAACCTCCGCCTTCTGGTATGCTCATTCTTTGGAGCATAGGTACCCTTTCTCCTCAGCCCTCTTTTTATTTTAAATGTCTATTTTCATTTCTGCCTATGTTCTCATTCAAGTCTGGGGGAAGAGCCGCTTATGCACTCCACGAGCACATTGATAGCATGCTAGTAGTTTTATTTTATGCTTCATTATTGTAGAATCCTTTTGCACACACCTTGCCACCCACACGAGCGCGCACTTAACCACGCGCGGCTCGAGTCAATGTTATCATTTTGTGTCAATTTTAAAATGGCGGTGCTGACTTTTGATTTTAATTTAGAGTAGTTCGAAACTCGTGCAGTGCTCCTAATCGAGTACTCACGTGGTGTATAAATTATATAGGTTTAATTTTTCTTTATGCTTGTAAATTTATATTTTTTCTGCACTCGTAAATCATGTTTGTCCTACTCAAAATTGTGAATCCGGAGCAATCTATCGGTAGCGTAGGAATGTGTGTAGGCATCTCTAGCTTTATATTGCTCGAGTCGGGAGGACGGATCATTTATCTCGGTGGCTAAGAACTTGCCCCAAGCTACTTTCGAAGCATTGGTGCATGGTTAGTCTAGTGTGAGAGTGATGTAGGCCATCATGTTGGCCCGGTTGAGCTTTGTACCCTTTCCTAACATCGCCCTCGCTAGCCCCTTTGTTCCTACCCTTCCTTTTGATTCAGCTCCACTATATTCGCCAAAGCCTCATAGCCGATCCTAGTCGCACGCCCAATTCGAGCATTAGTAGTTTACATTTTATGCTGGGTTGTGATGTTGTGATTCGTTTTTGTTATATATGGATGTGCCCAACAGAAAAATGTGCTGATTTTGTAAAATAAAAATTTGAAAGCTTAAAAGAAAAATCTATAAAAATAAAAGGAAAAAAAAGAGGAAAAGAAAAGAAATAATAAAAAGTTTAATGAACAATCTTTTTGAGATGGGATTGTTGTTTGGAGAAGGCGGTGCACACACCCATTTGTAAAAGTAAGTCTGGGGGTGTGGTGCACCTGCGTTTATTTGGTGGTTAGCGGTTACTATTTTTTGTACGTTAGCTCATTTGGGTTTGATGCATTACCCATCTTGTTTATCCTTGTTTTCCTCACCGTAACCCAAGCCCCATTATTACCCGAAGTCCTACGGACTCACGCTAGAGTCAAACTAGTGCCGTGGAGAGAGTGCGAACGGGCAAGCATATGGTCCCCGACATTAGTGGATTCCTTTGGAGGTGATCACGAGCCCCGATCTTTGGCAATGCTTAGCCAAGTGACTTGCCTATTTTCTTCCTACACATGACCGAGCAATTCTCCGGCATTCAATTTTTGAGTAGTGACAATATCTATTTACGTTTGTAAAAAGTTATAAATTTCATAGTATAATTAAAACTTTCTTCTATTATATTTTATATACACTTGAGTTTTCGATTTCTCGTTCTACTTTAAATTGAAGTTACTTCGTCAGCTAGCTATTTTGGAGTTCACGAGATGATTATTTGCCCGGGACATGCAAATGGTTAAGTCTGGGGGTGTGATGAGTCCCCATTTCATACCGAATTCTGGACTCATCTAGGCTTCATTTCATGACTTTGCACTACCATTTAGCGCCATTAGCACTCCTTTTTGTTCGCTATGACATTCCACGTCTTGTGTACTTTATTAGCCTATTTCTGTGCATGTGTGTATTTCCCTCTTGCTATGCATTTTATTAATATCTGTAACTGCCATGATCGATAACCCGTCAAGTTTTCCTGCAGGTTCGGGGATCGTGTGGGCGTCCGGGATAGGGCTTTCACCATTTTTTGGCAAAGGAGTCAATGGTCGTGCGTTTTTACCCACGCACGACCATCGACCTCTTTGGCGCACGATCATCGGTCGTGCGCAGTCTGGCTTCTCTTGTGAAAGTTCTGCCCTGCCATATTGTACGGTCACCAGCTATACCGCGCACGATCACTGCTCGTGCGTTGCCGGTCGTGCGCAGTAATGCCCTCTTTTGAAAAGTTCTGTCTCGCCATTTCGCACGATCACTGATCGTGCGCTGCTGATCGTGCGCGAGCTTTGATTTCCTGGTGCAGGTTCTACAGGTTATTGCCGCACGGGTGCTGACTTTGTTCGTGCACGACCACTGGTCGTGCGCCAGTGGTCGTGCGCGCTATTTAACTCTGCTTCTATAAATCGGCCTGTTCCGCGAATAAGGGTACGGACCCTAGATCGATCTTTGTCGCCACTTCGCCGTTCCGCATCCCAGGAGTTCCATCCATCTCCACCTTCATCCCTACCATCGGAAGGTCATTTTTTGGCGATTCTAAAGCGTTCCGCATCCTCCGGTGATCCTCCCGGCCATTAAAGACCTCTTCTCCGAGCTTTCCACCGAAGAAAATGATGAAGAAAACCTAGAGAACGGACTTAAAGGCCCTCGAGGTGACAGCTCGTCGGTACCGGAAGCCTCCTCGGACTGCACGTGGAAGCTGATTGACAACCCGCACCTCCGGCCAACAACCGTGGTGGATCTTCACTTTCTTTGTTTAGTCTTTCTCCATCTCTCTTTTTTTATGAAATGACTTAAGCTTGTAATGAACTTCGATTTCTAGTTGTTTTAATTAGATTATTGTTGTTTAACCTTGCTCGTGAGATTTGTGATTTGATGCGCCTCGCCCCATCTCACTTCACTCCGTTCCTTTGTTCCATTCGATTGCACTCCGCACTAAATACCTCACTCACAAGCTCACCGTCCATTCGCCTTACTGAAGTACGGCATCACAGCCGTTACATCCATCTCACCTTGTGAAGCGGTGATTGCGACCCGCATATTTCGCTTTAGTTTATTTGTTTTCAAAACCACCTTCAAAGCCCTATATTTTTCCTTTATTTAATTAACTCTCATAACGATAATTTTGGATCGTTCGTTGTTCTACGCTAATTACATTCCTCAAGAGACCGACACTCGGGGATTCATTCCCAAAACTTTATTACTTGTGCGACCGGTGCGCTTGCCATATTTACACGCATCACAAATCATGTCTTATTAGTTTCTTTTTATCTTTTTTATGTAAATATTATTTCCACTAATATTTTCTTGTCTTTTTGCAGGTTTCCAAAAGTTTGGCCAAAAATGACCTGACACGCCCCCCTATCACGCCCTCCCTGGGCATGTCAAGGGGCATGCCACCCGATCCCGAGGAAGCCCGCTGACAGAGAAAAATACCAGGAAAAACAGCTGTCACGCCTCCTTAACACGCCCTCCCCGGGCGGTCCCCGGGCGTGACACGGGGAGTGTCGCCCTCTGCCCGAAGCTTGCCACCGCATTAAATGCCATTTCGCCTCAACACGCCAACAGTACTGTCACTCCCCCCATCACGGGCGTGGAACAGGGCGTGACCCCTCCTTTTCCGATGACTGGCGGATTTCCGACCAATGATTTCGACGTGACGTACGTGTCATGCCCCCCACACGAGCGTGACCCAGGGCGTGTCCACCGACGTACAGAAGCAATCATCCTTCCTACCAGAATCCAGTGCCTGAGATCAACCTCGTACCTTTCACGCTGCCTGACATTCCCCCCTAGGGCGTGTCACAGGGCGTGACCAACCCATGAACTTTTCCTATAAATTCAGACCCCCCTTCCATTTCAGCAAGCTTGGGTTGAGAGGGGAGGTGTTGCCCCTTTGTTTCTTGTTCTTTTTTAGTGTTCTTCTCTCTCTTTCTTATTTTGTAATTTTCTTTACCCTAGCTTAGTGCTTAGTTTGTTTAAGCTTTTATTGTAATTTATGCACTTATTTTAATTGATAATTGTAGGGCTAGAATAGGATTTTAATTTCGTTCAAGTGTAATTTTCATTTCAAATAGTTGTAGCCCTCTTTCATTATTAATTAAAGTTTTGTTTTCTCTCCTTTATTACTTGTGTTCTTACTATGCTTTACTACTCATCCCCCCTCCTCCACTCCATTATGATTAACTAATCCTCCCTGTACTCAATCTTGATGATCCGAGGTTTGAGTGATTAAGTTATGATGCTTTGAATTTACCTTTTCTTTTTAGGGTTTGACCTTGAATTACTCTTGAATTATTTTGGGTTGGAGATATATCATCAATATATATTCTCCACCTTTGTTTTCATTCTTGGCTAGCCGAGAGTCCGATAGTTTGAAGTGAGCGCTCAAGATTAAAGGGAGTTGTACGCACCTCTCGAGAGAGGAAGACGTCCAAATCTCCCGGATTGGAGTAAAATCCAATAGTGGGGTTCACCGCCTAAAGCGAGCTTTAGGCCTCCGATTTAGACGAGAGTCGGTCGGACCTTCCTAAACTCAGTTGGGCACGACTTTGAGAGAAGCATGTTCAAGCTTTAGGAACATCCACGGTCAAAGACCTTTACCCTATTAAGTTTAGGTTTTTATCGCATTTCTTAGTCGATTTTAGCCGAGGTGATTCTTGATAGAGTGCATTTTCATTTCATAGTTTCAGCCCTTCGTTGTAATCGCTTCTAATATCTCTTTAATTAACTATAGTAGTTCTCTTTCTAGCATAGCTTTATTTCCTTTATTGCAATTAGTTTCTCTAAACCCTAGATTTTCCGTCAATAAAATAATAGTCTTCGTGTGAGTAAGTGTACTCAAAAGTTCCCGGATTTCAATACGACACTTTTGTCCCCTAACTACAGTCTGATAGGTATATTTGCCTCATTGGATTGCTAGTTCGGTTGATTTTATTTTCTTCGAAGCTTAGCGACCACCAATCATGCGCCTATACACGATCACTTTCTCTTATACATACATGATCATTTTTTGATCGAAAAAAAAACAAATATTTGTTGCATAACAATCTTGGATTTTAAATCTACATCTGGGATCCGTAAGAACCAACAAAAATCTAGGATATGTGCATGGTAGCATACATGAGTTTTCTGAGTCAACCCTCATTGGATATCCAGGACCAACCTACACACAACATAGAAGAGAGTTTGAGGAAACATCTGCAAGTCAAACCTTCAAAAGAACAATAAATAAAGATAACCTTCAAAAGAACAATAAATATAAAGACAACACGTGTTATTAACCATAGACAATGAAATTGTCTTAAAAATTAGATATTGTTCAATGATAAATTTTTCAATCAAGATGCATGCACTAAATTTATAAGATAAAAGTTTTTTTGTGTATTTCAATCAAATTAGAGATATGGAATCCTCTAAGTTAATGCTACAATGAAAAATGGTTATGCAACATTAAAGTCATTTACTATGAAAATCATTGTATACAACCATCAAATATAAATAAAAAATGTTGAATTGTGTTATTAGCAGAAATAATAACCAACAGATGAACGCTTTGATAGGAAGAAACCTTGTCATAGTTCTCAACCACAACTCCCTAGTGATCTACCATAATTTTGCTACTCCTGATGTATCCAATGAGAAGATCCACAAACAAACAAAGAATAAATGAAGCAGAGGCAGCAACTTCCCCTTGTTTCTAACTATACTGACATAGCACTTGTACTTTTATAGAAAAAATAGAAATCTATTCCAAGAATATGTTTAACAAATAAAATAAGTCGCAATACATGTCTTCTATTGTTCAAAATTTCATGTTGCATAACTGCTAGAATGCCTTGTGCAGTAAAGGATGGTTCTTTGTACATTGGAGCTTGAACGAGCAATAAATTGACAAAATAAACTACAATCTATTGCATGAAACATTCAACTTTAAAACAACCAAAACAACATAAAAACGTGAAACAAAAAATAGAATAAATATATTAGGCATCACTATGATTTATGGATGCACAGAAGTATAAAAAAGCATTCATCGTCTATGGTCTTTCAGCATTTGACAAACAACGATAAGAAAGAGAGGCACACATGCACAATTGAGCTCCAATGGGGGCCAGCTATCATGCATAATTCAACACGAAGATTTCATTCAATGTATAGATGCTCCCCTACATTGTTGGGATCAAATGAAACATTTGCACCAGCACTAAAAGCAACAATACGAGATAAACTTTTTTGTCTTTGGATCCCCAATAACAAGAATTACTATTAATAAAGAATACTCTATGAATACAAAAAGGCTCATAAATTTGCAATCAAAAGAATAATAAAAGGACATGTTATGAACTTATTTTGAGGTTTTCCCTCGGTTTAGTTTGATTAGGTAAAAAATAAATACCAAATGCACCACTAAGAACTCAAGCTTAATTTTCACGTGTGTTGTCGTGTAAAGCTTAAAATATTATGAAAAGTTACATAATCTACAACTAGAAATATCTAAAAATAAAATTTCACATCACATGTATCAAAACATGATGAAAACCTATCATCCATCACCATAATTGAAGAATACATGATATTTATGTATATATATAGTTAGAAATTGTAATATTTCTAGAGATATTTTGAACAATAAACATGACATCAGTGAATTATTCCGAAATGGAACAAAATCCATAAAAATGCAAACTGAAGAAAACTAAGGAAATAAAAAATAGATAAGAGTGATTCAATCTAACTAAGGAAATGATAGTTTGAAACCATCCATAGTTAGACAAATCTAACCAAAACAAGCTATCAATATGGAGATACTAATTGCATTCTGAGTTGCACAAACAAATATTTGGCATGATATCTGTAACACCCATGCTCGTTTCAAACGATATAACAATGGGTCTGGCCGGGACCCCACACCATATTGAATGAACAAAACAAAAGGGTTATTAAATGATTATCAATCAAACCCTACACACAAAGCATAACATATATATACTAACGGAAGCATTAAATAAACTTGAAACCAGAATGTCCACAACTTTAATAGGAATGAATAATAGTAAATACATTGTCTTGCTACAACCTTAAAGCCTTACACACAACAAATGATTAACCACAACATGGTTTCCATACATTGACACGCAGGATGGAAAAATATGAAAAACTAAAGCAAAAACTTGGGCCTTCGAGGGTCGACACAGCTTTGGGCTCCAGCACGCTACTTCCCGCTCAGCTCTGCAGCACATACACATAAACATTCCACCAAACGATTGCAAACAAGGCAACGTTCAACCAGAACTGACCAAATTATAACGACCCCACCCCTTTTCTGGGGTGGTGGTGCTTCTTCCCTACAAGCAAATAGCATGTTTACATATTAAGAGAAATGTGCAACTTAAGCACCAAACATCACAGACATTGGCATAACCAGCCAGACATCTCGTGCACACAGGGCACCTTAACCGTGTACCGTGTTTCTCTAAGTCCCACCTTTTTGCCATTATATACATATAATAGTGCATAAAGCACGCCAACGGTGAACTCCATGAGTCCACCACAATTCTCAGTCCCGGACTGGATAGTTTTGCTCGAGCATTACTAGCCAGACTTATAACCTCAACTTACCCCTATGCTAATGACAATTACCACGTACTTTAGGTCTATTTAGCAGAATAACATAGAGCGGGTACAATTAAGTTCTTTCCCGTTGCTCAAATCGTCGTGCCAATCAACGACAATAATGCGGGTCAGCATCCCCTTTCCCTTACATGACATAACCAACATTATGTTCCATGGTTGGTACTCGTGGCCACCAAAGCTGGGCACCCATGGAGCACAGCTCAACACGCTAACACACGGTCTCCTAGAGACCGGTTAGGCATAAACACAACAAAAGCTCCCCAGAAGATAATGCCAACGATACAACGATACAAAAAAAACATTAGGGTGTTTCCTGGAGCACACTCCAGTACTAACTGTTGCTCCGTACAGACCCCCATAATCCAAACCATACAACTTCCATGGAGTCTTCTTCGGGAACCCATAGAATATCACCAATCCAGACCAACATGTCCGGATGGGCTTCACATAACATGCCTAATCCGTACTCGCGCTTCCGGATACTAAATTCAAATAATAGCGGGGATGTACACATCAACCCATCGAAGAGCACCGTTCCTCCACCCATCAGTAGGGGGGCTTCCATGCAAACATGCTAAAATAAAGAAGACTTCACTTATCCAAGAAGAAACGTTGTTACCCTTGGTGCGCGCTTCGAAGGCATGGCTCGGTCACGAATGACGGCGTTGAAAACTCCAGTTTCTATCCACCAACACCTCTAGTTGGCCTCCTCCAACAAGTATAAGCACAAACCCATCCCCTCTAGGTCAGCCAAGTGGATAAGGTCGACAAAATGCCTCACGGCTTCAACCCTAGCCGGCGGCAACCGGGTCAAAGGGATAATAGAAGGAGGATGGGTTGCTCCTATGGTCCCAGAAATCGAAGAGAGGGAGAGCTCGGGCCCTTCTAGCAGTGACCGGAGAGAGAGACGAGAGAGGGAGATGAGGGAGATCCTTTCTCCTTCCAGTCGGCAGTTGATCGAGAGAGGGAGAGAGATCAGGAAGGGGGGACTGCTCGGACTCTCCTCCTTCCAGTCGATCGGGTATAGAGAGGGATCGGAAAAGAAGAGGGTGAGCGAGAGATCTAGAGAGGGAGGAATTGGGAAGGGGCGTGAAAGAGAAGGGATAGATACTACTCTAGAGGGGGGGTGAATAGAGTAATCAAAAATTACACTAGCAAAGTTGACTTTCTACTCAACTCCCTTGGAGTTAAATGCGGAATGAAAGTTATAGATATTTGAGATTAAACCTTAGAGCCTAACACAAGTGTTGTGCACAAAAAGGCAGCCAACTGTAATTACAGTTAAGGCTTGGAAACCTAAACAGCAACTAGCAAACCTAGTTAAGATCTAATCACAGGCACAATGCAAGTAATTAAATAAAGCAATCCAGACGACATAAGGAATTTATAGTGGTTCCCCAAACAACTTGGGTACGTCCACTCTTCTACCAACAAGGTAGGAATCCACTCAGGTTTTTGATCAGGTGCCCTGCCACCAACATGATATGCTTCAGGTAGATCAAGAAACCCTTTAGACTTTTGATCAGGTGTCTAAAAACCAACACAAGTTTTTGATCAGGTGCCCTGCCACCAAGGGATACTTTTGAAGGGAGTAATAACCCTGTACAGGAGGGGGAAAGGAGGTTAAGGTGTCTTCTCTATTTTACAATAGATTAGAGAAGCACAATAACTTGCACTGAGCTAGAAAGCTCTAAAAGAATCAAGGCTCCCCCTGGCTAAAAGAACGTCCAGGTGAAGTCTTGCTTCAGTGCAGAAACACTTCAGAAATTACTGAAGGAACAAGCTACAAGAAGATAAAATAATATGAAATAAGATTTTCTTCTTCAGGCAGCTATCTTCTTCTTCTTCTTCAAAAAGCTCTGAGTGAAGATCTTCCTGTAAGCAGGAGAACTCAGGTTGAAGAAGAGTGAAGAACTTGAACTTCTTCTCAGTTAGATGTGAAAGAGCTGAGAGCAGTTTGGAGACTGTAAGTTCTTAAGCTTGTTAGCTTTTGAATTCCTTTTTCCTGGATGAACTTGATTTTTGCTATATGGACTAGTTCATTTCTTTCCTCAGGGAGATCTTTATATAGCAGCAGCAGCAACGGCTCTTTCTTGAGTATTAATCTAGTCTTCTTCTGAACTCTGCAAGCTGGGCTGCAAAAAGCATAAAGCAAAACAAAAATACTGCAGACAAATATCCTATATTAGGATAAAGCTTTCTAAGAAGCTGCAAATACTTCTGATGAAATAATATAAGAGAAAGTCACATCAGAAAAGACTCTTTACAGCCAAGGAAGACTTTTTGAGTCTAACGGCTATAAAGGACAGCCTGGCAGAAATCATATCTCAGCTATAAGACAAACAACTTTGTCAGAAAAGATTAGCTCATGCATAAAGAATTGAACTGATATTGCATGGAAATAATATCACAATTTACTCAGATAATCTTTTATAAAATATGCCAAAATAAACATGAAATCAGTCACATCATAGAAGACAACAAAACTATTTTAAAACAAACAGCAAAACGTCGAACGACCCTCGGAGATCGTCGACCGACGCACGGAGATCGACGACCTATCGGACAGATAGTCGAACGATCCAGATAGTCGAACTATCAAAGAAGATAGTCGAACTACCTCAGCAGATAGTCGACCTATCAGAACAGATAGTCGAGCTATCAGATAGTCGATCTATCCGGACAGATAGTCGAACTACCAAACAAAATAGATAGTCGACCTATCAAATAGATATTTGACCTATCACAGAAAAACAGATAGTCGACCTATCAACAGATAGTCGACCTATCAAAGCAACACAGATAGTCGACCTATCAACAGATAGTCGAACTATCAAAGCGACACAGATAGTCGACCTATCAACAGATAGTCGAACTATCAAAGCGACACAGATAGTCGACCTATCAACAGATAGTCGAGCTATCAGATCGTTGAACTATCAGGACAGATAGTTGAACTACCAAAGCAAACAGATAGTCGACCTATCAACAGATAGTCGAGCTATCAGATAGTTGAACTATCAGGACAGATAGTCGAACTACCAAAGCAAACAGATAGTCGACCTATCAACAGATAGTCGAGCTATCAGATAGTTGAACTATCAGGACAGATAGTCGAACTACCAAAGCAAATAGATAGTCGACCTATCAACAGATAGTCGAGCTATTAGATAGTTGAACTATCAGGACAGATAGTCGAACTACTAAAGCAAACAGATAGTCGACCTATCAACAGATAGTCGAGCTATCAGATAGTTGAACTATCAGGACAGATAGTCGAACTACCAAAGCAAACAGATAGTCGACCTATCAACAGATAGTCGAGCTATCAACGCAGACAGAACGTCGACCAACTGATAGACGATCGTCGATCAGCCGATAGACGATAGTCGAGCGACGTTCGACTATAGTCGAACGAAAAACTACTTAACCAAATATTCATCTGGAAAAGCAATTCTACACAACTAGAGAATCTAACCTATCAGCTAACCTTTGACCATAGATAAATCTTGGGTCAAGAGACAGAAAGAGAGGACTGAACTCAAATCAAAACCTAGGGTTCCAACAATCTCCCCCTATTTGAGTTAAGTCTCTCAACAAATAAAGCATACAAAACTAATTACTAAAAGTAAACTAAGATGCATAAAGGGAAACAACTAAGCAGATATCATCAATCAATCAGATAAGAAATTAACTGTCAATCAATGAGAAAATTAAAGAGCTTCAGAGTCAGGCTTAGAATCAGAAGAGCTAGAAACAAAAGTAATTTTTCTGGTGGGATCTAGAGCTTCTTTTTTCGATAGCTTCAGGTCTTGTTCTCCAATAATTTTCAGTTCTGTTGTTCTTGGGACCACTGCCTCAGGATGCTTTTCCATATACTTTGAAGGATGAAATATCTCAGGTCTAACCTAGAACTTGTCGAGCTCCTTCTTTCTGAATTTAGACATTGTAGTCAATCCTGCAGTGTCCTTTCCTTCTGCTTTTGCTTTCTTTATTTGCGTCGCTCCAACCAGTTCAAGAAAATGAGCCATCCTAAAGTTAGGATCAAGCTCTGGGCTTTCATAAATAATCTCAGAAGAAGTATCAACTAGTTCTTTATCCTGATTAACTAGATAACAAGAGGGAGCAGACTTAGCAAAGTTCTTGCTAGAATTTTCAGTTAAAATAAATTGCTTACCTTTTGGAGCATCCTTCTCAGAGAGATCTGGCTTAGAGATTGAGCTTTTGATTTCTTTATGTTGGTACCCTAGATGTGATTTGGCTTATGTAATCCCTTTCCAGCCCCTCTTGATCCATATAAAGATATATGATCATGTTTAGACTCTGTTTAGTCTCCCTAGGGCAGTTTATAAACTGACCTAGAGCTTAGGTTAGAAGTTCTAGATGTTTTTGTGGTTAAGGCTTTTCCGTTCGACCATCGTCGAACGAGGCCTCGCGATCGTCGATCATTGGTCGACGATAGCAGGGCTATTGAATCATTGAAGTCAAGACAATTATCGTCGACCGTTGGTCGACGATCTCAGAGCAAGCTTACTACGCTCTGAAGGTTGGTCGACGATCTGTCATCAACAGGTCGACGATCGTGTTCTTGCTTCACGATTTCTGTCTCGACAGATATTTGCCTTTGCTGGTCGACTATCTGTTAGCTGGTCGACTATCTGTTAGCTGGTCGACTATCTGTTAGCTGGTCGACGATCTATTAGCTGGTCGACGATTTCTAGTCGACGATTTCTGTTCCGACAGATTCCTGCTATTAGTCGACGATCTGTTTGCAGGTCGACGATCATCGAACCCCTGTTCGACGTTTTCTGTCTGCTTTTATCTATTTGTATTTATGCTATTCCTTGGTTTATTTCCAAGTGTGTTAGCTTGTGGTTAGAAAGATTTTCTGAAGTTATTTGTTGCTAAATTTATGGCTTAAATTCAAATGAATTATTTACAAAATATGTCAAGCATAAATCACGGGATTCAGTATTCTTGATAAAGCATTTTGTCCTATTATACAAATTGCGTTGACTTTATCTTTCCAGCTTGTTTTCTAGCCGTTGGTACTATGTACTATTTCCAAGAATGGTACGTCTTTATGCTGAGATATTTTTCCCGCTTATTCTATTCCTTATTGGGACTGATAGAAAGTTAATAGGCCATTCTATTCCTATTGCTATATTCTATTTTGAGATAATCTGTTGCAGGGCTCGAGAATTCAAATCAATAGAGTCGTTCCAAAGGAAAAACGTGAAGACATATTTAAGAGAGATTCTTCTCTCAGCAAAAGAAAAAAAAGGTTACAGACACAGAGAAATATTATTCATTCGCTCAAGCATCATCAGAGCAGCTCTTCACAATCTCACAACAAGAAGAAGAAAAGTTTTTCTGAAGCAAAAGCCCAGAGCAATCATCTTTCTTTCTCAAGTCTCCTGAGCATCTGCTTAGAGTTTTCAAGACTTCAGAAAGAGCTCCAGTTCTGCTTCAAGTGCTCCAGAATCTTAAGACCTGATAAAAATCAGTCTTCAGATCTCTGAGGATTTAGTTTCAGTTTATCTGAAACTCCTTCATCCTGAAGCAAAGGCTTTCCCTGGACTTTCACTGAGCCAGGGGGAGACTTTGATTCTTTAGAGAATCCACAAGTCTTCTCTAATCTGTATTCACAACAGAGAAGATAATCTAACCCTCTCAACCCCTTTGTAAAAAGAGTTTGTTCACACCTCTTCAAAAGTGAACGTTGGTGACAGGGCACCTTATCAACAACCTATGGTTGAGCATCCTTATCAAAAGCTCAAAGGGTCTGTTTGATCTACCTGAATCAGATCATTGGTGGCAGGGCACCTTAGCAAAAACCTGTAGTGGATTCCTACCAGGGTGGTAGAAGAGTGGAGTACCTATTAAGAGGGAACCACTATATATCCTGTGTCCATCTGGTTTTCTTGCTTATTCTTTTTATTCTGTGGCTGTGATAGAACTACCTAGGATTGCTAGTTGCTGTGATAGGCTTATAGTTAAACTGAAATTTCAGTTAACTCTCTCACTTGTGCACTTCACTGTGTTAGGCTCTTAGGGTTCAAGTATCAGATTATTTTATTCCGCAAATCAACTCCAAGGGAGCTGACTAGTTATTCATAAAATTTGAATACTCTATTCACCCCCCCTCTAGAGTAGTTTACAACTTATCCCCTCACTTTCAATTGGTATCAGAGGGAGGTTAGCTGTTCATACAGGCTAACACCTGAGTTAAAAGATCCTGTGATAAGTTGTTTCCTGATACCATTCACAAACACTTTCACACATGGCCCAGTCTAAGGATTATTCAAGCACCAGACCTCCTGTATGCAACTTGTCCAAGTTTGGCATATGGAAGGCCAGGATAAGACTATACATGAATTCTATTGATGAAGATATCTTTTCTTCTATCTTGACAGGACCACCTGCTAGGCCTGCTGCTGCTTCCACTTCTACTGATCTCAGTGCTGTGCCACCACCTGACTACAATGAAACTTACAAGAAGGCAAAAGCAGCTGATGCTAAAGCAATGAATATCCTAGCTCAGACAATGTCTGATGAGATATTCCAGAAGCTGGCTGAATGCACCTCAGC